>JAODUI010000012.1:5953361-5989514 GCA_027563995.1 Papilio gigon
CAACCACTATTTGACATATCAATAAAAATAAAAAGTAAAACAAAGAATCAAAGAAGGATCTATATGTCATCGTCACAGTATGAATTTACTTTTTTTTTTTAATTAGTACTGTAAGAACGCGCTTCGCATAAATATTCCTGCATGCTATTACTTTAAATAACCTATTTGAAACGTAATAACACAAGGAACGACTCATTAAAGCGTCTGGAAAATTTTTCAGTAGAAACTCGGTGTAAAAGTGTCGGGCGTAGCGTCCGCTCGTAGCCCGTAGCGCGAACGCCGACCGCTCATATTAAAATATTCAAAAGTAACGTGACCTACGCAGCTCGTGCAACTCTTTTGTAATTTGTTATGAATATTTTTCATATTAAAAAGCAAACGGGCAACCGGCCCACCAGATATTATGTGACATACAAACATCTGTTAACACACACACCCATTTACCCTTATAATACCGTAATTACCCGGTCTCATTAATATATAATATAATAATGAAACAAAGCCTAGCTTACCTTACTATTTTAAGAAAAATGAAATGTAAATAATTTTATAGCCGGTAACACATCTGCGGTCTTAGTAGCGTTATATATGTCCATGGAGGTCGGTGTTCTCTTTTTATCAATGATCTCACTGTTCGTTTGCCTGTATATACTCTATATGTATATGAATATAAAAAAGACCCAAATATCGGATATAAATAAGGAAAACAATCAGACCTATAATTTAAGTATGACTACAATTGTGGTAAAGATCTTATACATTTTAAAAGTAAACGCAATTAGAACTGAGTCCTGGATCATTTACTATGACATTATTATTCATATCAGTCTATCATTTTCTTGTAATTACCGAGATCAACGTTCAGTGGCCGATAGAATTCTACTAATGTGATCTATAGCAACGCAATTTCATACCATGAATGAGATAGCCAGTCATCTAAAATTTCTTGATAGAATACATTAATCATCGTCCAGCATAATATATATTTCGAGGAGACTTTATGAGGGTTGCTTAAAGTTTTACGTAGACGTGAAAAGGATGCTACGACATGAAGTATTCTAAACTGAAAGTTTCACAGCAATTTCGATGTTACCGAATGACTTGTTTCTTTATATTTTGTATATGAATAAACAAAGTTTAAAAGATTTAACAATTTATAATACAAAATAGAAATTAGATATCCATTCAGTACTGCTTTCGAAGGCAAAAAAAATAATAACAAAAATGTCCCGGCTTATTCACTTGTAGTAGAACCATCAACGTGCTGACCACTAGTAACTTGATGGTCATAACGGAATAAAATATTTATATGACATGAAACATCAATAAACCAAATAAACTAAACAAACCATAACTATCAATATCACGTTGACAAAAACAAATAAAAATCGTTTTTACTATTATAGCATCTGTTCGCATAAAGTGAAAAGCAGGATTAAATTATAACATGAAAAAAAAGTGACGAAATTCCTTAATTGGCACTAAAACGAATTCTCGATTGAGTTGTTGCATAGTGTCCTCGTTGGGTCGAATAGGGTTAATTATTCGACGGTATTCTAAACTAAGAGCAAATTACTGCACGAGCGAGGAGAATTGAAAAGCTCCGTGTTTACTAAAGTTAATTAAAGCGATGAAAGCAACGTTACATCGGCCGAGTTAATGAGTTATGACGTACAGGCTTTCACGTCTTCCAATTAGACAAAAAATGCCATTGTAAACGTGAGCTTCCACTGCCGCACATGAAAAGCGTTCTTATTTCAAATTTTTCAAGGTGTATGAAAGAGATGGCAACATATTTTACTAAGAATTTATCACAATTGAAAATCATCAACTTGCCCTTTCCCCTATGGAGGGTAGGCACAGTATGTACATCTCTTCCATACGTCTCTATCAGGCTTTATTACTGAACTTACAAGTACATCCTTAAGCAAATCCTCTTTCATACAATCCATCCACATTCAAATTCATCACCTTCTTGTTTATGTGCTCATCATCTCTTCGCATAGTAGAAATTAAAAGTAAAATAAACAACAGTTATATT
Source organism: Papilio gigon (assembly GCA_027563995.1). Taxonomy (NCBI): domain Eukaryota; kingdom Metazoa; phylum Arthropoda; class Insecta; order Lepidoptera; family Papilionidae; genus Papilio; species Papilio gigon. The sequence continues at coordinate 5,955,403 of JAODUI010000012.1, forward strand.
CCAGCATACTATATACAATTCCTTGATCTGTTCGTAAAGAGACTATCCGGTTACTAACAGAAATATGTTCAGATGTAATTCCTCGAATATATTATTTAAAGACGTGAATTAAACGTTACGATATCCAGAGAGCTACGTCCGGTAAGCTTCCCAAAGTGGCATAACGATTACTAATGCAAATATGACTATTTGCTATTCGGGACAACAAAGGTAAGAGCTTGTATTTTGTTGGCACTGATATGGCTCGCGTTTTCGAAATACGAATTTCAAACAAGCTAAAGAGCGTGTTGATGTAGTAAGCGTATAACGTCACTGTTAGCCAGTTTAAAGCCTTTGTAGTGAATATCCATGAGATCAGTTGCATACACAAAGCTCAGTTTTGTTATAATAACAGTGCTTTCCGCTTTGATCATTTACAAGTTCAGTTACAAGTCACCTCGTGTCAGTGAACAATAACTTTTGTATAAAACTTTAAGCTGCTGGTAATCCTCCCTTGAGAAAATGTCACAAATAGCCTAAGTTACTGTTAAGTGTGTTAGATTATACGTAAATATAACGTCCAAGCAGGACGTGACAGCCTTCAAGAGTAGAGTGAATAGGGACTTTCTAAACCAGCGCGTAGCAATTTACGTGAGATCGTGGTCAAGCGTTAGTCTAGCTTTTGTTTTTAAAAAAAATACCAAGAATTAGTATCAAAAACACCACTGAATGTTTGCACATAAAGACCTATGATTTTATATGATTGTGATTTTAATTATTTTCGTAATTTTGTATATTTACGCTTGTATTATTCGTTTGTAGCGAGCCGTCATAATGATTCATTAAAACATTCGCGCTCCACTCGCCAAAGTCAGTGTTGTTCCGACAATTTACGCTCACACTAAAAGACACCGACAATTTAAATTATTTAAATCTCTTTTCACTTTTCTCATTATTTTTCTAGTTGTATATTCTATTCCAGTACTACAAGCTGGCAAAAGAAAATGACGGAAGTGTTCGGATGGAGAGTTCTTTTTGTAATTATAATGTTTTCACAATTCTATTTGCTTTTGTACGTTTCGGTACTTTTATATTTAAGAAAAAAACTATATTAATACGTGAAAAAAAGCTTCTACCCGTTTTTTAAGAAAATAACGCGACAGTTACTGTAATTTTAGAGAAGAAATGCATGAAGTTATTTTGTACAAAATTAATTTTACCAGGGTTGGCCGTTAGAAAATTACCTCCATAAAGTTTAAATTAATCTACAATAATCGAACTTCGACCTTTAGGCGACCGGTAGTCAAGAGAATTATGAACCCTTGTAACAATACTTAGCATATTTCAAGTTTCTTAAGAATTACAATTTTATTTATGAAACAAGTGTTCTTAAATTTTTCGTTATCTCGAGGTATTCATCGTTAATAGTATCAAAGGAAATTTATTTATGACGTAAAATTTCATTGAAATATAAGTATCCCCTTTTAGACGGGCTACAAAATATTCAAGTGCTTAGAAACATCAAATTGAAGTCACGTGCCGCCGGTCGTGCTTTGAAAAGGACTGAATTGGATTCGTCAACCGCAGCCAACGATTTTGGCTTTACTAAATTGGCTTAAAAGATGTAATTTTCAATAGAGAATTTCAATCACTTATAAGATTTAACATTTATTTAACTACTTATAAAATACATATTCATCCATTTATAAAACTTACTTTATTCAATAAGTAATTTAGTCATAGAATAGATTTTGAAAAATTTAATTACTAATAGAACTAAAAAAACGTTATAGCCGGTACTATGTTACGCCAACAAACTTCCTTTTAATTGCCATTATTACAAAATTAAATAGAAAGACTTTGATTAATTACCGCGTCGACGTGCGCTCGCTAACTTTAAAATAAAGGGTTTTAAGTAATATTATGAATTAAACAAAAACATACGACATTTTTTAATCTCTTTTTTTCTGTCCGCAGCGGACATGCCCATCCCTTAGTTCCTATATTTGTTCCTGCTTTACCTCCTTATATATTTGTTGTTTAAGAAATGAGCTGGCATAACCGTATAGCCGTGCTTGAGGTCGGGTCAGAAGGAATAGTTAGTACCGGGCTAACATCAAACATCATTCGACTTATAGGATTATTTAACCGTCATGATAATAAAATAAAAATGTTTCGTGAATAATAATAGTAATTCGTAGTCTTTCATGATAATATTTGGCATTATCCACCAACGAAAGCAAATTCATTTTCCGGTCGTACAAGTCGAATGTCCTTCTAACTTGTAAATTGGTTTCCAAGTATAATTAGTTATGAAGTACATTAAAGGGTGAAAGTGTAGATTACCTCAGGAGATATTAGGAGAACGTTTTTGTATGACTGTGGGGGAATTAAAACATGGAACAGTCAATAAGTCGATATCGGTTAGTCGATTTGTTGACACATGTAGTATTCCCATCAAAATTTGCTATTTATTTTGCCACGACCTTAGATTAATTTAATTTAAAATCAAAAATATATTAGATAGTTGTTATTTATCAAATTTTACATTGTAATTTTTATATGATTTAGCTAGTTTGAATGTTGAGTAAAAAAAAATGTGAAGATTTATAAAACGTCTGTCGAAGTTTTTACTAAAAATGTTTCCTATGTTGTGAATTAAAAAAAAGCCGTCAAAGATATTGTACCGTAGCACAACATTTGTAACAAAGTCTCTCCGAGGACATCGGACCTTTAAATATTTAAGACGCTGCTGACTTAGACACGTCTATTTCATGTCAAATAACATTTCGTAGCAAACTGTAGTCTATATATATATAAAATGAAATGCTGTTCGTTAGTCTCGCTAAAACTCGAGAACGGCTGAACGGATTTATCTTATCTTGGTCTTGGAACGTTCGTGGAGGTCTAGGGAAGGTTTAAAAGCTGAGAAAAATTAGAAAAACTCCCGTGAAAGCCTTAAAAATAGTCCGTTTCCATTTCCCATACAATCGTTTTTTTCAAAGGAGGAAATATTTTCTTTTTGTATTACCTAAAAAATTCAAAAATCTGTTTATTTATTGCTTTTAAAGCGAAACAGAGTTCGCGGGGTAATCTAGTATTTAATAAATAGCTTAGTAATCTATAAAACGTTAGTAAACCATGAATTGAGATAATTAAGAAATAATATGTTTTTTTTTTGTCTTGATACGAACTTTGAAATAAAATATTTATTTTCCTTTTAATGACCGTTGCGTTCGACTTTGAACAGAACTCATTAAGAAATGTTTCACAATTTATTAACATCTAATCTATTAACGTCGTTAAAATGTAAGAATGATGAACAAGTTACATCTTACATATCTTAAACAAAGTGTACAGGAATTATATAAAAATAATTACAAGCAATAAGAGCTAATGTTAGTTCCCAAAGTCATGAGATACAGAACAATGTTAGTAGTTGAAGTTTGTCCGAGAAAGATTTGGAGAAGAACATTACACTGTCTTTGGGTGTGTTCACTCGATATTTATATCTTTTGGAATGACACTTGAAAACACAATTCAAACTTTTCTTACGATGCACGAAATATTCTCTATAGCAATGTTATCGTGTATAAGACAGTCAAGAGCAATGAATGCGGGTCACCGAATGGCCTAAAGAATTTTAAAAATCTTGGAAATAAAAGGAAATTAACGTAATCAAATGAACGGTGTTTAATAGAGAACATAACATGCCTTAAATTAAAATTATAAAATATATATGTCACCATATTTTATTTTTTAAAAATTACATAAAGAAAAAAAACTGCTGATTTCGCTTTAAAACATTACTAAGAAATTTGACATTTTTTGTACAATAATATGGTTTAGAGGCTCACTTAAAAACAGATAAAAAAAAATAAACTCAAGTTCAGTAATTTTGTAGTTACATCTTCGCAAATCTCCCTTTTTCAAATTTCATTTTTTATGACGTGACCCTGCAGTAACTATGTAGTGTTAATACCTTATTTTAAGTAGTATTGCATTGTCAATTAAATACTGTTTATTTTTTAAAAGTAGCACTCTTAGTTTGAGTTTTATTCATTCTAGAATTTATTTTTAAGTGACCCGTATAATTGCTCTTGAGTGTAGTTATATATACTAACTCTTACCCGCCACTTTGTCCGGACGGAATTAAAACAAAAACCTGAATAAGTGACATATGTGTTATTTTCGCATAGATTTACTAAACTATCTATACTAAATTTCATCCAGATCCATGAAGCTGTTCTGGAGATACCTTCGAACAAACATCGATCGAAATATCTTAAACCTGCAATTATAATATCAGTAACTAGTAACATAAATAAAATATTAAGCGATAGTATAAAATGTGTTTACTTAATTTTGTCTAATTATTGTAAATTGCCAGTATCCAAGAACATCATTTTATCTTTGTTTAAAAGAATTTAACGGATGACTATATTATGTTTAGTGTGAAATTTTCCACAATAGACCAGAGGAACAATGGACTGGAATATTACAATGCAATGTAATAAATGATCAGTTAACACAACTAGATATAATATAGTCAGCTGGCAACACTGGAAATCAATTGAAAGGGAACAGCGAAACATTTCACTTATGCATGGAGGACGTTAGCGATTCACAGACGGACCCGCAGCCGGTGAACGTATCATCAAAACGTGAGTCTCCACTCTCGAAACAGCTGTATTATAACATGTTGTTGTCTCTGTCTTAACAAAGGAAAAAAAAGAGATGACAATCTGTATTTCATTATACATTGCAACCACGGAAACATTAGTCAATCATTGATTGCTTATTCCATTAATATTGATATTACTATTTGTCTAACGAATATGAATATTTTAATTTTAATATACTACCCACAACATAGTCTATGTTTGAAAGGGTGTTATTTCTTCTATCAAGTATAATCTTCTTTTAAAATTAATGTTCATATTTATATACTAATTACAATTGCTAACCTACTATTCCTTAGTATCAAAAGATAAGTTCATGGGGAAAACATTTTTTTTATATTAAAGAAAGGGTCAAATCAGCTACGGGACCAGTAAGGTGGTCCTCGATGCCCATGGACAACTGCCGGTCTTTGTGAAAGAGGTATGCTGTCTTCTTGAAGAATCGTAAGTCGTATTGGTTTGGAAATACCGACGAGGACGGACCATATTAAGATCATATTAACCCAGGAGTCTCCCTCAGCGTTTTATTTACCACTCTGCGTTCGATAGTCAGGTTTACGATAGAATTGCTCTTATACGTGTAATGTAATTTAAAAAGTCACATGTACAAGTTATCAGAATAAGTGTGCCCGCTGAGAATCAACGCTGCGCATCGAAACATCACATATTGAGTAAAATCCATTTAAACTTCGCTTGTATTGTGAAGTCTGAAATGGATTCTGCTCGGTGTATGATGCGATACATAAGTTTGTTTATTACGCTTTATTCTATTTTATTTCCCGTGTTTACATTTCAGTCTAAGATAGACGTGGGTTTCAAAAAGGTAGATACCCTCTATTATGATGCCAGCGAGACCACTATCTTTGTGTCATATTCTAGTTTTATTTATTGCTACAGGTCCAAAATAAAGTCGATTTTAGCGACCATGCTTGAGAAATACATTGCCAAACATGATATAACTATGTGCTTATTATGTACATATTGATATTTTCAATATAAATAGATTCTCAGATGGTTTTCTTTTTTTTATAAGAGAAGAAATAAGCGACGCGATCCCAAGGGTGATGGACAACTACAATACTAGAAGAACTACAGATACGTTGCCGGCCTTTGAGAAATAATAAATGTTACAGTTTAATGTTATAAGGTCAGCCGCCTTAGGTTAGGTCACAGGCTTATAAAGTCGTCGTAGTTTACGTTGGTCACAGCCGATTCGATTACGCGCAGTAATTCGATTCACCTCGCACTGAAATATCTGATCAGCCGACATTAAACTGAAAACTGATAAAAGCTTTTAACATCTGCGCCCGCACACTCCGGATGCTTTTAATTTTACAATATATTAATGAATTTCAGTCCCGAGATAATGACGTGCCGTATATCTCATTTTTTTTTAATTGAGAGCCGTTGAGTTATGTCGGTGCTTGTTACTCTTAAAATAAATAAAAAAATCTCAATTAATATGTTTGTCTCAATTCTTAACTTACGTAAAACGAAACTACGTGTCAAATAACATACTTTTATTGTATCGGTGGATGAAGGGAATCTTCAGACGATAGTCTTTTGATCACTAAAACCACTGTGGTCATCCTCAGGTGCGAGTGTGACTGCGATGTCTCCGAGATGTCCAAGGAAAATATATAATACACTTAACACACTTATAACTAGAAAATTAATTTAAAAAATTTTAGATGGTATCGTAATAGCAGAACCGACGGCTCAAATTGATTTATGAAAAAAGAGTCCGAAAAAAATTAAATAGAAAATTGTTACGCAACTCCTTGAGCGTGGGTTTTATTACGCTGAGGCGACAATTTTATCAAAGGTCATTTACCTTTACTCGAATATTAAGGAAAATTACTTTTTATTATTGCTTTCTGTTCTATACAATTTATTTCCATGTTATAAATTAACAGTGTTAGATAACGTCCACTATAATCAGTAAATATGTATCAAAGATATATTTTTAAAAATATTTTAGTCGAATTGTTGTTTAAAAATTATTAAACTTGTTGCTAGTCACATAAAATAAAAAGAAAATGGCCCTTTTCGTATCTCACAGTCATATAATAAAATATTCAACTTAAACGTGAGCCAGGCGAGTCTAGAAATTACTAACGTATTTATGACCACCTTTTTACACTGTCCAAACTATATCATTTTCAAGCAGCACTTTGATATTAAAGATTTACAAGTAATTGTTGACTGTGACGAAAACTGATTTAAATTATTCATGATAGAAGTTATGAAGGGGCCGCTGTCTTTTGTTTTCTTTAATAAAGCTAGTATTAAAATTAACTACCCATACGATTGTCTTTTATTGAAGTCTTAAATACGTAACCATTAAAACCCCTTTCAATGGACACTAATGTGGTTTATTTTTTCAAAAAAATGTCACCAATCGTTATATATTCAAGGAGTAATAAAAATACTTGAATTCCACGTACCCTTATAGTGTTTAAAAGTTCAAAGTGTTCAAAATACTTCTGTTCATGAATAGAACAGATAAAAAAGTTGTCCAACATAAAGTCATAATTGCTTAACAAATATTTTTTTTTGTATTATGCCGAAAAAAAATAAGACCATGTAATTGGCATAATTAATTGTTTGTTTCATTATGTGTCAGTTAATTAGTAGAAAGTATTAAATTTCAAATTACATATTAACAAAAACAAAAGAATCCAACCTCATAATCACTTGTTTATGACAGTTGAAATGACTAACAATAAGGTCATTAATGATTCAGTATGAAATATTAGAAAGTATATCGTTCTTAACTATCACTTACTAAGTTACTTGCTAAGCTAACCATTACTTGCCCATTACATTCTTAACATATCAATCTGGCGCGATGGTTAATCTACCAACTATCTCCTTACAAAATGCAAGAGACAATGATAGAGAGAGATTTAGAACCCGTAGTCATCACACGTGGGGCACGAGGCTGGGACGAAAACGAGACGAAGTAAAACTTCAAAGCGAACCCACTGGTTTACACCAATTAGAGAAACTGGCTCGACGATCGGTGAAACTAATGGAAAAACATGGAACAGATACAACTAACAGTTACGCAGAAGTTATGGATCTATTGAGATTACAATATAACATGGTAAGAATTATTTCAATTGACTAATAATATATACGATTTAGAAAAAAAAACATATTTTTTTTAATCTAGCGTACAACAAAATTCCAGTTATGTAATTTAATAACTTTTTAATTTTCATTTGTAGAATTTTATAGTTCTCTGCGAAAAGTGCAGCGGACCACATAATCAGGACGAGCTATTAGCCCCCGAGCGTTAGCGGCTTCAGACATTTTATAATTAAACTTATGTAAAAGTTACTTTAAAATTAATTATGTGCCATATATGATACGTCCTAAACAAAGATAGTGGGCGTTTATTAGAACTTTTATTAATTTTTGTTCTCAGGAAATTTTTATTAATTAAAACAATTCGGTTTAATAATATTGCACATTATTTTATTTTAATATGCATACAAAACTGTAACTAACCTAATCAAAATACGGTAGATATTAATAGAATTACAAAGTAATAGTCATTATACTAAGGTGTTTTTCCGCATAGCAAAATGGAAATTTGTATTTTTTACTATGACCAATGTATCATAGAAAATTTCAAATGTATTTCTTTGTAAGTTTTTCGTAAAACGCTATTGAACATCAATTCTAAAGGACCGACATCAAAGGTGACGATTTCAAAGACTTGACGTGCTTCAACAAGTGCTTTGTGACGTCACTTCTCACGCTTCTTTCTGTACTATGTACACAAACTGTAGCTTTGTGGATGCACCGCATTTCGTCCGGATAGCACACAAGCTAGTCATAAACAGCATAGCACTTTCCGTCGCTTGATTTACTGCCTTATACTCGATTAACTGTTGAAAATACAACGAATAAAAAATTTAAACACGCATAGCAGAAACCGATATTAAGTTATGTTTTGTACTAACGTAAAATCACATAATGCAAAAAGATGCTTTAAGCGCACATTTACTGTTGTTAGGTCTCTGGAGTTATTTTGTAGAAGTAACATGAATAAAGCTGTAGCGATTAACACGGTTCAGAGTAAAGCAAGGCCATAAAATCTTTTAAAAGTAATAACCGGGATTTATGAATAGCAAGTCGTAAACCTACTAAATTAACAACGCCTTAGGTAAGTCTTTTAGGGTTGTTTATTAATTGGCGCATGGATTATTTTACGAGCCTGAAACATTGTGATTTATGTACCTTAAGACTTTTTAGTCAGCACTTTTGAAATAACAGTACATAAGTAATTGTATTTTATAAAGTAGAATACCAAAATAGTATTGTACACAACCTTAATTAGTAATTACCTCACATCAATTGAAACTTTAGCCGACTTATAAATAAAGATAACAAGGTTATATTGCTATGTTTGTGAGAAGCCTCAGATTACTGAGGCTTTGTGATGTTTTGACCCGTAAACTTTCGACTTTGAGTTACAGAATTTAATGGATTTTACACATATCGTATATTTATGTATGTTTGGATGTGGATAATTAAGCTCTTCTGTATGTTTGTATTACTTTTTAAATAGATAATATGGTAGTATAAACAGTAGTTTTATTTTTAAAGTTGGAATGCACAAGAAACTTGAAAATTACGAATACAATTCTCGTATTCTCTGAGGAAGAGGATACCAATCATCTTTTATATTTTAAGTATAATTTAGTTGCGACTTTATGTTTCACGTAGGTGTAAAAAGTTTTCTTACTGTTCTGTCCCTTACTAAACAAATTCGTTCAATAATAATTTCACAAATTTATTATTATTAATATAAACATTGCTATCAATTAAATATTCTTTGAATATTCTAAGTCCTTCTTAGTATTCTAAAGTAATCCATTACCGTAATAGTGTAATTAAAATTGACGTTTCAAAATTTTGTTTAAAACAAAAATTCCAGTTTTCGTGGTAATGTCATAATCCTTATATTTGTGTTGGTTAAGACAAAAAAATAAGTTTACTTTCATTAAACAAAAGACTTAAACAATAGGTGAGGATTCAGGTAAAAAAAAAACTCCCCCCTCCATAGACAATTGAATACTTGTTGCAAATTGGAATCGAACGTACAATGCCATTTTGAAGTAACACTTAAAACGAACAACAAGCGCATCATGGTGAATTTACCGAAGGAAATTGAGACATCCGACGAAGATAATTTAGAGACACCATTCAGCACCGTGCCTCCACCAGAACCGGATAACCTTAGAGATCTAGAGGACATCGCGGCCAAAACGGCCAACTTTATGAACCCTGTATCTTGGCATCCAAAGTGTCATCAAATCGTTATGAACCGAGTACGAGAATTTTACAACCTGGTAAATATTACAGTGCACTATTAAATTACACTACACTAAAAATTAAAAAACACAACAAACACAAAACGCTATACTATTACACACTAAGCTAAAACTTAATTGTGCATGTCATGTGTATAGAATTAAAAAAGAAATGGATTTCGACGTTTTTATCTACTTGTTTACTTCTAATTTCTTATCCTTCTCACGTCCTTTGTTAAATATTACACCATTTTTCGATTATTTGCAGGAATTCAAAATGTTGTGCAACATTTGCGGCACTCCACATCGGCAAGACGAAATCACTGCGCCTGAGAGATAAAAATAAATAGGGACACATTGGTTGCTTCAATAACTATATTAAAACTGTAGACATAATTTGCGACACCCAAGTGATGTCGTGTTGTCAGTAATGTGTAAACGTTTGTCTGTGTTTGGGCTTCATTGTATAAAGCTTTTAGTTAAAATTTTAAATGTATATATCAGTCTATTAAAAGTTATATATTTTAAAAACCTCTTTTCGTTACTTGCTTACGTATATAACTAATACCCATTTTCCTGTATGTTTGAAGATATTACAATGGATTCAACAAACAAATCATTTTAAGACTTAAGACTTCAACAATTTTAAGATAGAACAAGCACCCACGCCTTACCAACTTTGTTTTAAACTAAGTTCGTAAGCTTCAAAATCGCTCTACTCTAAGTGAACTACAGTGAAGCCACAAATGCTTCAACTTAACTACAAATAATTTACTTTTACGTATAATGTGGTTTTGTAGTGAAATTATTGGAGTGTATTCTACGGTTGATATATCAATAAATAATTGTAAAAAACGGCATTTATACATAACTGACTTTGCCCTGGGCCAGCAGCTGAAGGTTAACCATGAGGATCGTGGTTTTACAGAAAATAGTGTGAATTACGTTTACCATAACTTTTAAATGTTATTTTTTTAGTTAACTTGTAACCAACTTTATTAAAATACTTGCATTGCTTTAATTAGCGAGAACCTAGAGCTGTAGAAATCGTCAATTAAAAAAAAAATTGACATTGACGTTAAGTCTATGGTCTATGAGTGAGTGACTAAATTGATGCTGCTGAACCATTACTGAACTGAACGGACTCAACAAACAAATGGTGACGGGTGACGGTGACGGTCTATGATTATTGACTGCGACAGCTCATCGTTTGTATAACAGTTTTTTTTTGTACATTCCATCAACAAAAATATTGCTCCTTTATTACTCGTTGTTTTATAAAAATGTGGGATCCAACACATGTGCAAGTAACAGTCCAAAGAGCCCGCGGATTATTAATTAAAGGTAAAAACGGTACAAATAACTGTTTTGTTACTATTGCCCTCGGTAAAGAAAAGTTTCAAACTTCCGTGAAACACAAAGCTACTGAGAACGTAGAATGGTTAGAAGAATGTGAACTACGTATTCCATCTCACGGTAATACTGCTGAAATCGTTTTGAAAGTATACGATGAGGATTTTGTAAAAGATCACTTACTAGGTCAAGTATCGATTCCGTTAAAAGACCTCGATGTATATGAACGTCCAAGAAATCGCTGGTATACATTGCAAGGTAAGGCTGGGAAAGAAAATGATAAGAAAAGAGGGGATCTTGAAGTAAAAATCGGTTTTACTGTAAAAGAAGGAAGCCTGACAGATCTTAGTAAAAAGGAAAAACATAAATCATCTTTGTCAAGTATCGCTCAGAATGTTGGCGGAAGCCTTATGAGTATCGGAAGCATTGAAAAACGTAAAGGTATTAAGAAATTTGCTAAGAATCTTGGTTCCAAAATAAATCTGACCAAGAAAGATAAGAAAAGTGATACTTTATCACTTGATGGCAGTGTGGGGAATCTCAAAACTCCAACTTTGCTGACGCCTGACCACTCGACCCCTAAAAGATTGTCAGGGGAAGCCGACCCCGGTGTAATTAGTGAAGATGATGATGAATTTGCTTTTGATGATCTGTCCCATAAAAGTTCAGGCAGTTCATTAAATGTCCACACACTACCTCGCGGACATAAATACACGCCATCTCCAGTTAATGCCTCACTTGAAAACCTGGGTGGGGGAGAATTCTTACGAAGATCAACAAGCAGCAACTTGGCAGTACCAGATAAGTTAGCACCTCAAAAACCTGTCCGCTTAAGTTTAGACACATTCACACCGCCACAACTGCCTGCTCAAGTGATAGATAAAAATGATGAGTGGTCCCAGAAACTTTATTCCCGTCCAAAATCTAACAGTCAAACTACCATTGACCGAGAAAAGTCATCAAGTCTAGAAAGAAACAAGAAACTTGACAGTCCCAGTTCTCTAAAAGAAAAACCAAGCCCAAAGTTCTTTAAAAAGTTTGGTAACAATAACAAACCAAAGAAATTATTGGAGGAGCGAATAATTGTTGGGGAAGAGAACATTGTTGAAGAAGATTCAATTAATCCTGCTTTTAATAACATTCCCAAGACAGTCTTGCAACAGTTTGACGGCAAGACAAAAGAAGATTTAATCGTCATGATCTACAACATGCAAAAAGATGCAGAAGCTGAAAAGAAAAAGAATAAGGACTTAGAAAACTATTTAGATGAGCTTTTACTTCGAGTTATGGAAACAACTCCGAGAATCTTACAGAACCCGTACACAAGAAACAACAGTATGCATATCAGGAACAAGTGAATTTAAACTTTCTGAAGTCCATATTTACTATGTCAGAAGTGAATTATATTGTAATGATAATCACTATTTTGAAAAAAAAACTTTACAAAATTGATTCCATCCAGAAAAAAATTATTAATGCAAGGATTGTGTCATAGTGGGTCAACATATCTTAAATATGGGTTAACTTAAAATAAGAGCATTATTGGATATGTTAGAATTGTGGCACGGTATTATAAAATAAACTTAGGTAAGTACAGTCATAACCGAGATTTCTAGTTTATAACTAAAATATAATCATAAATTATTTCTTAATGTTTACTTTTGTTCGGATAAAATTCAAATGTACTTCCTTGTGTTCATTAAATGCTAGTTGGATGTTTCAACACCAAGTGCCTTATAAATTTTACTAAATCTGTGATAAAAGTAAATTTGATTTAAAATATATTGCTTATTCAAAAAAATGCTATGAGAATTATTAAACTATTAGATGTATGGTACTTAAAACATACTCTCTTCATACATAATAAATATGTCAATTTACTTTCATTGTAACTAATCTATATATTAGATTTTTATACAAATTAGGTGTTGACAACTAATTTATATAAAATTCTAATATATAGCACCTGTTGTTAAGTTACAACTTTTACCTTAGTGCCAAAATATATTCCAAGTTTGAATCAAAGCTTTTGTAATTTGCTATTAAAGTGCATGTTTATTTGCTTTTATCCATCCGCATCGGGTAGGTATTAGTTTCGTAATTACTGAAATAATATATAGTAATTTAGAATATTATTTTATTCATTTTTTTCGAAATTAATTACTTTATCTGTGAACAATTAACATTTTGTTTATTTACACCATTAAGAACAAATAAATTAAAACTGCAAGTTTAATAATATTTTCTACAAATCGTACAGTTGTTGTTATACAAATGAGAAAGAAATCATCTTGAAACCATATATTAGTCAGTGGATGGTTAATAATCCTCTGAGACATATCTAAAAATAGTACCCAATAGTGAATTTGTGAAACACAACTGCATTGAATATATTTTATAAATTTATTATGAACTTCCTAGTTTTTATAACCACAGTGGAGCCTAAGTACACTAAAGTTTTGGACTATATGATTCTAAATTTGCCCAGAAAAATTACAAATGGGCTGCATTCACTATCAGTCAGTGACACATGAACAAGTTGAGTCATGTGTATTGTCATACATTAAAAAATGTTTACACTCAGAGTCATGCCATGTGACATACATATGTACAGAATACAGGGAAGGCTGATATAGTGGGTCCCTATATAATATTACTGTTGTTGTTTATATGACTTGTTTGATACCTTTATTTACAAAAAAATTGTAGCATTCATATACAGAACTAAGTTTTAATTGACTTAGTTATACGTGCAATATATGTTAGATAAGTAATGAATTAAAGGATCAATAGATACTATAAGGTCTAAAACACTGGGAAGGTAAATCTAAGGTCATTTTATTTTGGCACTAGATGAACAAGTCTTTATTTTTATTTTACGTTAGTTTTATTCATAAAAGTAGTTGTGTTATTTTCTCTGTGTTTGAGTAAAAATGTCGATAAATTTTCACTTACAATGAAGTTCATCGGGTGCAGTTTAACGGTGCAGTGCTGAACTCCCAAGCCTCATACAGTGCATGCAGAAAATAATACAGCTTTAACATTTTTTGGTAGCATATTGTACAAGGTAACCTTGATTACATTCTCCACTGAGTGAGACGATAAATTGTAACTAGATATAAGATACCATAAGCCTTAATTGTAATTCAAACATTTGTTTAGTAATTATTTATTTTTTTATTTGATTTAAATACTAAAATTGATTTTATTAACTTCATCTATTTTTTCTTTCATTAACTATCAATTGTTTTTGATTTCATACTTTTTTGTGATTAACAATAAAACTACTAACTCTTAAATTATTTAGTTCACGTATCTAATAGTTAAGAGGAAAGTATGTTTATATCTACGAATTGATTGAAAGTTATTAAATAAACTTTGATTAACAATATTATTTTATTTTTACTATCGATTAATTATGATTTGAAATCCATCAATATTTCCTAAGAATTTATAAACTTTGAGTAACGTAACATACGATTTTACCTATTGGACATATTTGCTTAAAGACCTATATTTATTATTTAATTACACAAACATATAATTTATGTTTGATTATAAAATGAATGGACACAATTCCCAAGTAGATGAGCAATAATTGGTTGACATTTCATGTGACCTTTGACACTCATTGCACAAGCAAGAGGCCGAGTAGGGACATATCTGTGAGAATATTCAATTGATCAAATGTACTTGAATCATTTTTGATCGTATGCTATTTAAATGAAGCAATAACACGAATTGAATTATAATACGGTGGATACTTAACAATGATTCTCTTTATTTTTTATTATTGCTAAAAGTACAAATATTAAGTTGCTTTTTGTCAAGAGTAGATTGTTTTTGGTTCAATGGAACGCAGACATTACGGGATTATCGTGGTCTTTGCATATCTTGCTAGTTTCTACATCCATGCATCTACTAGGACAAGAGCTTATAGTAATGTTTTAGCTGTTCAAACTCTCGGCGAATTAGCCAAGTTTGCATCAAAGAGTTTCATGTATAAAATGTACACAATATTTTTGTCCTATCTAATCTTATTGTATACGCGAATACAATAGGTGTGAAAGTTACTGCAAGGATATTATGCTGTGATTCATCGGAGGCATCCTACCGGTTCGCGCGAACAGGTTTTTATATTAGCATCGTAAGAATGAAGTCGTACCGGCATGAATGCAGAATAATTGCGAAACATTTGCATGCGTCACAATAAACCATTCATAAGAAAAAAAAATTTTTTTTTCATTTATTTGCCGTATGAGTAACAATCGTAAACAATACATCAAATAAAACCTACTGACTATATTATGAGTCCATGGACACCCGACTGTTGAATATTGTGACAAATGAACGGTTTTATTTAGATATGGCTATCCTGCAAGCGACAAACTAGGTTTTTGACTTTATGCAAAATCTTCAATAGACTGAAGGAAGTATGTCAACCAATGATGACAACTTGTGAAGATATGAATTGATATTTAGTATCAGGTGAGATTAAAAAAAAATCTGAAACGATGCATCTGGAACCATGTTCCTAAGTATTCTTTGACCATCCAACCAATGGGTAAAAGTACTTCTACTACACTATAAATTTTGCTCTTTTTTTTATAAGTGTAGTGCAGAAAAATCTTTTCCATATTATTTTCCTCCGGCTATGACCAATCATATGACTAGGAAATCGAGACATTTGAATACATCTTAATCATAATCTTATCTTTTTACGAATGATATGATAACTACAAAACGCCATTTAATTTCCTATCTGGTACTTAGAGTACAATTTCGATTTATCGATTGACTACCTAAGGTTTTTGAACAAACCTTTTTTGAGCTAAGATTTGAAAGAAGTTTTTGCCCTACATATTATTACCTCGCGTAAAAATAACGGGCATCACCAAAATTATACTTTTTAAGCATTCATAAAATTTAATAAATCTTGGGGTATACATATTAGTCTAGTATTTTTTATGTAATTCTTTTAAGAGATAATTCGCGAAAAATAAGGAAGACAACACTTTGTTTTATACCCTGATAAATTTTGACCATCACTGACCCTTATTATGTGAAGTATAGTTTTAAAATAAATAAAAAAGACGATTTAAAAAGAATAATTTTATTCATGTTATAAACCGGAAGCTTTTCTGGAATTGTGACTTTATTCTATCAGTATAAAAATTAAAAATAGAATATTTCATTTATGTCTACGGGACTTTGTTGGGGCGGCGACTGGGGCCACTGCTGCATAAGTTTTCTGCGACAGCTTGTTCATGTAGTAGATAGTCATGACGGAAAATATCAAACTGAAAATAAATAACACAAGTTAATAGGTATCTACTTTTTTTACAGCTTACATTAAAATTTGTAACATTTGGTTGATATCTAAATGTAGAAATAAGAAATTCAACAACTGCAAGCTAATATAATGTTCTCCCCAACCCATGAACCCCTTTTTTTTCTCCACTATAACAATTAAAGTAAATAAAATAATTTACCATGTTGTGAAGCAAATCCGATGAACCATACCAGCTGCAATAAGTGAGATTGCCATAGACAGAACAATTTCTGGCAGCTTCAATTGAAAGTTCTTACCAAATAGTGTTGCTTCCAAGTTTCCTACTGCCTGAATATACCATTAAGGATAAAATTATTCTGCTCTAGTTCATTAATATGGTAATTTCTACAATCTTAGATCATTATCTGACTAATTTGTAAGAGCAATTTCATCGAGATATGCCATTAAGAGAGAAATTTTATGTTTGTGAATGGTCAATTAAAATACGGAATGTTGTACCTCGAATGCTCTAGTAAGATCAATACGTTTTTGCACTTTTAATATATGTAAAAGTTTAGTTGAGGTAACATCAACACACAGTAAATAATACGCTTAAAAGGATACTGTTACGAAAAATAAGAACATCAGAGATCCAAGGTAACCTCCAAATATTATTGTGATCGGCGACCTTACTAGAAGTGGTTTATACATTTGCATCCCAGAAAATATCAACAATGTGAGGATGCTGGATAAAACGAAAGACGTGGCACTGTTTACCGCTGAAATATTTTATTAAATTAAAATATGGTATTTACAATTTACTTTAAACTTTGGTTAATTAAAAAATCTGTTACCCATGATTTCCAATTCAAATCAATTCTTCTTATCTATTAATTATTACTTAATTCACCGGCAAAATAACCAAAGAACCTCAAAATCCAATCACTAACTTGACAGATGACAATGACAACTTGTGGCAACTGGCAACAAAAATCACCAGTAATTATTGACAGCTAATTTACCTTGCCATTGACATTTTAAAAACTAACATTATGGTTACGACTGGAAGTAGCTGGAATCTAAAAAAATGATTCCAGCCCGCTTCGAGAATTATTTTTCACATATTTATTCAACTACTGTTTGGTATAATTTTCTTTTTTTATTGTAATTTAAATAAAGGTAAAACTTCGGTATATATACCGTACAGCTGTAGTTATAGCGTAATTATCTTCATCTGAAATTTGAAGTTTCTTATCATTATCAGAAACCAGTTTCTGATAAGACATGTTTTGTAAATATGATCTTGTAAGACAAGCTAGAGGTTTTAGTAGCACATTATTATAGCGCGAGCAAACTCGTTTTTGGTACAATAAATAGAAGTTTTTATACAGTATATTAAAAATATGCATTCAGTTAAGAAAGTGATAAAATTAAAAATAAAAAACCAACTTATTTATACTCGAACACTGGTAAGTACTTCAATTTAAAATTTAGATGTTTAAACATTAGTCTAATTGTATTTGAATATAACTTCTCATAGAACTGTGAATTCTACGACCTACAACGTTTTATGTTGTAACAAACAAATGAAATCTTAAATGAATGGTATTTGAAATTCATTATTGTGTTTACAGAGTACGGTGCCAGATATTAGAATTTACGAAGTTGGACCTCGGGATGGCCTACAAAACGAGTCTAAATTTGTTCCAACCGATGTGAAAGTGGAACTTATACAAAAACTTGCCGCTGCTGGCATCAAAAATATTGAATCTGCAAGGTAATATTCCCAATTACCAAAAACATTGTCTATTTTAAATGTTTCTGCGTTAAGGAACTAATGGCTTTGAGTTATTACAGTTTTGTAAGTCCAAAATGGGTGAAACAAATGAGTGATGGTGTTGATGTAATGAAAAGTATCAAAAGAAGTCCAGGAGTGAACTATCCAGTATTAATACCCAATCTAAAGGGCTATGAGACAGCTGTAAGTTTACAATCATATAAATCTCTTTTCTCTATCGGACTTAAAATAAAATCTGATCCATAACTTGCCTCGAAAGGTATCTATTAACTTGCCATTTATCTATTGCTTATAGTAACAGCAATTTATTTTTATACAGAAATTTATGCTTTGTCATTACAGATAAAATGCAATATTGAAGAAGTTGCTATATTTCCAGCTGGATCGGAAGGATTTTCACAGAAAAATCTCAATTGTTCAGTTGAAGAAGGCTTAAGAAGATTTAAAGATGTTGCTGTTCAAGCTATAAAAGATGGTTTGAGAGTAAGGGGATATATATCTTGTGTTGTGGGATGCCCATATGATGGACCCATTCATCCTAAAGGTATAGCCAAGGTGAGTTATACAAAACCAGATCTCTAAATAAAAAATATTTTCATAATATTATCAAGTATGCAAATAGCAGCATAGTTACAGTATATAAGTCCCTGCCGTTATACAATACAGATAACAGAAGAGCTGTTTGCGATGGGTTGCTATGAAGTATCATTAGGTGACACAATAGGAGTGGGCACAGCCGGCTCGGTGCAGAGACTTATGCACGAAGTGCTCAAAGTTGCTAAGCCAGAGAACCTAGCATTACATTTCCATGATACATATGGACAAGGTCTCTCCAATTTACTCGCTGGTTTAGAGGTAAGTTCAGAGATTACATTACATCATCATCATAATTATTATCTTCATCATCAACCTTTGTCTGCCCACTGCTGGACGTAGGCCTATCCCAAAGTGTTATGCATCAATAATTAAGGGTACGCATTTCCGACCATGTGGTCAAGAACTCAAATCCTGCTATTCGCATATTGTCGTGGACCGTATCCTAGCACAAGCCTAGAGCTTAGTTGGAGTGAGCTTAGTAAATTAAATGTCTTCCACAGAATATGTAAGAGAAAATTGAATGTTACCTCAATTCTAAACGTTATGTGATAAAAAAGATAAGCCTCAAAGGAAAATAATCCCTTGTCACATAATATCTTCATGTCAGATAAATGACATAAAAGTGTTCCATTACACATCAGTTTGTATCTTTATGATTTTTGAAAATGGAAATTTAAGTATTATAGTTTGATATCCAAATACATTTTTAATTATTTTTAAATGTCCATTATAATGAGTTCATTTGGTTACAAAAAAAATCCTTTCCTTTGACACAATTATCGATTTAAATAGTTCGGAAGTAGGAAATAAGTAGAATGCTATTCTTAAAGTTTTTCCTATTTCCTTTTTATTTATTTTTTTCATAGTGTTCTACAGTAAATAATACTTTAACGGCCAAACGAGCAGACGGAAGTTTATTGGTTATTTCCAGCCAATAATATCCGCAATAACTAAAGAGGTTTTAATGCTAAATGAAAGAATAATAACATTTTGCGATTCCAGTGAATTCCAAATTTGAATTTATTTATGTTTTTCTTACCCATCTATTGATGTTACTGTTTATTTACCGTTGTAATACTTATTATAAATTAGCTGATTTTTCAAAATCTCTTTTCTCGGTCTTCATTACCTTTTGTTATACCTTTTAATTTCTTTCTTTTTTATATATTTTTAAGACAAAATCGAAGTCTTCTGACTACGACGTCGGTTTTAAAGGCGTAATTTTTTTTTCCAGTTCGGCATCAAAACTGTGGATTCATCAATATCAGGTCTTGGTGGTTGTCCTTACGCTCGAGGGGCGACGGGGAACCTGTCAACAGAGGACTTAGTATACTTTTTGTACGGCCTTGGACTTAATACCGATATAGATTTGGTCAAATTGATCGAAGCAGGTCGATTCATATCGAACTTCCTAGGAAAGATGACCGAGTCTAGAGTGAACCGTGCCTTGAGTGACAGATTTAAGAACCATTCGGATATTGTTAAGATAGCTGCATGCACAGCGAATTAAATTGATGTTGCATATTAATATGAACCTTGCCGTACAAATTGAATAATATATTTTGTTGTGTTGCCTTGTTTTTTTTTATGAATTCTAAACTAACGCTTGACCACGATCCTACCCGATGCCAAGTGATGATGGTCGAAATATGGTACGTGCTAGTTTAGTAAGTGCCTATTCAATCTTCTCTTGAAGGCCCCCAAATCGTACTTTGACGGAAACACAGATGCCGGCAACTTATTCCACTCCTTTGCGGTGCGCACAATGAACCTTGTTTTATTATACATATGTAAAATTTGTATTCTTTAATCATCAAGTATCTTATATATAATGTAATTAATAATATTTTGCAAAACAATAAAAAAAATTATAGAAATAGGTATTAAGGATATGAAAAGATATTTTCTAATTTCGATACAACAAATAACGATTATTTTTTTTTATTTTACAAATAATATGTTTACAATTTATTATATTTTTATTTATTTACATTTACGTGTTCATTTTTTTCCTTTATTATGCTTAACTTTAGAATAACATGAGTGACATGAAAGCGAAATTCGAGGATGTCCCGGAAAATACCTTTATATTGATGGTGACCCTATCATTTGATTGGGTTCATTAAAGTCCTATACATGCAATGCCCGAAATATTAATTTGACCTTCATAGACGGGTGCGAGCGAGCGTTTGTACTCACATTTTCGTCATATTAGAAAAAAAAGTTGTTTAATATGAATACTGTAGTTTTAACAAACAAAGTTGAAATCGGTGGTAACAACCCGTGTTTTATTATCGCTGAGATTGGACAAAACCATCAAGGTGACATCGAGATTGCAAAAAAACTGATGAAAGCGGCTAAGGTAAGTTTAACGAATCCTATTGAAATTGTTCGGTATAAAAAAATCCGGAACGATTGCTTAATAACTTATTAAACTTCCTTTAAAAATTGTTTTTTCAATTTACTTAAGTAAAACTTGACTTGCAGGCTAAGTTTTAATTAAGTTTTTGATTAAAACCATTTAGATAAAATCTAGACATACCACGACACATACTGCCTAAATTAATAAAATATATTAAAGTAAATATAACTTTACCAACCCAAACATTATAAAAAATACGCTATAAAATTTGTACAGACTTAACTTAAGCCTTAAAGTTGCTTGCTAGTGGTTTATAGCAGGCCGTCGAGTTGGTGAATAGAAATATTTTCAGCATTGCATAATTACAGGAGGCTGGTGCTGATTGTGTTAAGTTTCAAAAGAGTAGCCTTAAAGAAAAGTTTACAAAACATCGATTAGATCAACCTTACAATAGTTCCAACTCATGGGGACCGACGTACGGCGAACACAAACGACATTTGGAATTTACCGAAGGGCAATATCGAATTCTCTTCAAATACGCCCAGGATCTTGAAATAATGTTTACAGCATCAGCTATGGATATGGTACTTCTCAGTTATTTTTAACCACTCTATAAATACTTTTTCATTTAAACATTACGATTTCTCTGTCACTTTTATTGATTCATGTACACTAACAAGACTAAACTAAAATAAAAACGTTTAGCTCTAAGTGAGACATGTGCCGTGATCGCGGAATAGTACCAATCCCACTTACCTTAAAGAAAACCATCTGAGGCTCGAAACTGTTCGGTACCGTCACCGGATTATTGCGTGAATGCTAGCCGTTTTTAGTTTTAGTTTAGTTTAGTAACAAATCTTTTCAAAAGCTTCGTAACGTTCTCTTTCAGGAATCGTTTGACTTTTTACTTAACTTAAAAGTCCCATTCATAAAAATAGGGTCCGGGGACTCCAATAACCTGCCATATATAAAATACGCCGCCTCCAAGAATATTCCACTAATAGTTTCTACGGGAATGATAGATAAGGCAACTGTTACATCCATCTTTGATATAATATCAAAGGAGCATAAACAGTTCTGCTTACTACATTGTGTGTCAGCATATCCTACGCCATACGAAGACTGTAATTTGAGAGTGCTGCAAGATTATAGAGACACTTTCGATGTTCCCGTTGGTTACTCTGGTCATGAGCTGGGGATAAAGGTCGCCACGGCCGCTGTCTCTTTAGGAGCTAAGGTACGCAACCATATGTCTAACATTGAGGTCTTTAAAAATTGGAATTTATTATGTATTTGAAATCGCATAAAGAATATTAAAAACTATATTGAGAATCTCATCCTTTTAATATATCCTTTCATATAGGTAATAGAAAAGCATATATCTTTAGACAGAAGTATGAAGGGTACAGACCACCAGTGCTCTCTGGTGCCATCGGAACTACAGGAGTTAGTATCAGCAGTGCGTTCTTTGGAAGTGGCGCTTCGAACTCCTTCGAAAATGATACATTTTGACGGTACGATTTTTTATAGTTTTATAAAATATTATCACTTATTATTTCTCCTTGTAATATTTCATATAATAATAATAGGTTCTTTCTTATGTTACAAACTTTCATCGATTAAAAAATAAATATTGTAGTAACAGCAAGCAATACATAACTCAATCCTACAACGTACTTCAGATGATTAGTATATAAGGACTTCAATCTTATATATTATAAAAATGAATTGCTGTTCGTTAGTCTAGCTAAAACTCGAGAACGGCTGATCGGATTTATCTTGTCTTGGTCTCGGAATGTTCTCGGAGATCTACGGAGTGTTTAAAAGGTGAGAAAAATTAGAAAAACTCTGGTCAAAAATCTATTTATTTATTGCCTTTAAGGCGAAACAGAGTTCGCGGGGTCGGCTAGTATTTTATATAAATAAATAAGTTTGTTATCGATATTTGTTCATTTGATTTCAAAATTGTTTACGTGTTGGTCTTATCATAAAAATGACGTCACTTGGATCAGATTTTGTCCGACCTTTTTCATTGAGGCGATATTATTTATACAGTGAAATGTTTATATAGACATGATAGTTGTGAAGTTTCGTGTTCCCTTTCCTCTTGATTATTGCGCACGGCATTAGAAGAACAGAGCAAAGGATTACCATCTTAATTTCAATAACTGGTCCGGCAAATGAACAGTGACATACTAGGTAGGTGGTCCATGATTGTTTGGCTGTCCGCTGTAATTCAGCATTAGGAACAATAACTATTTCTTGCAATTTAGTTTGTTTTATTATGTTAAACGTACATTTATACTTGGTACTTAAATACGTGTTAGATTTGTTCACTTGCAATGTTGTGACGCCATCGATGTGTTTAACAAACTCAGTTTAGGGTCCACTGTATGCACCAAAATCATCCGTTTCTAGTTACATATATTTTTGTGTTCTAGTATTAGAGTATTACTGTTTTAAACAAAATCGTATACGTTTTTTTTGTTAATGTAAGAGAGTCTTCAAGTAACTTGTACCGCTACTTAATATTTTATCTTCATAATTTTCGGCCATTATTTTTATATACCAAAGGCGGAACAGTCGAGAGAATTGACATGTGTGTGCCGTTAATGCAATGTTTAAAGTACTTTATCATGCTATCGACTATTCGGCGGGCCCTGTGACGGCGTGGTCATACTCGACGGCAGCGGACAGCAGGCATACCGGTTTTATCATTTATCAAGCGTCGCGTCGCGGGCGGTGCGGGCAAGCCGCGCGAGCAAGGCGCGCGCGCACTATAGTATCGGCCGCGAGACATACAACCCGCTTTTATATTGAATCGACCTTATTCACACAATCGAATCCTGAGCGGGAGGTCGATAAACCTTCCGTATACCTACGCGCCGTGTCAACACGACTAGTTGGCCTATTGTACCCGTGTCGTCTTGTTTATTTTTTTATGGAACAAATTCAACAGCTGACAACATGGTCGTGGTGAAGATTACGGAAGATATCAAAGTAGGCGGCGACAATCCTTGCTTTATCATCGCAGAAGTCGGACAGAATCATCAAGGTGACATTGAAATAGCGAAAAAATTGATAAAAGCAGCCAAGGTCAGTACTATATTATTATTACAGTGTTTGTAAGTCGGTGATGTTTTAGGTTAGTGACGCTTTGTTGTGGATAAAACAAAGGAGGCCTTTATCCTCGTCGCGTTCTACAAGCAGTGTACTTATTGATAGTAGACCCGCGTTATGGAACTTGTTTTATCTGAGTTGTTAAATAGTTTATATGTAGCTACATATACAAACACTTTCACTTTAAGCATTACTTAACAAACAAAAACAATGTGTGTACTAGCTTTGAATGTGTCGACTCATTCTGTGCTATTGAAAATTGAACGTGTCACTTTATGATAAATTTAGTAGATTTTGTAACAATGTATTATATCAATATGGACTATTTAAACTGTTTGAATGTTATTCAGAAAAAACTATTGTAATTTTACATTTATTTTTTTGTAAAAGTACAGAAAACTGTCCATACCTTGGTAATATCTAACAGGACCTAATCAGAATACTATGATTATGAAAAAAAAAAGTTTTTTAACATCACACATTGTTTATCTTTGGTTAATTATCAACAATTAAGTTTACAGGCCAATAAGTAAGTAGTAGGTTGCAATGCAATTAGTGTTATCGCTTGTTTTTATAACTTAATAAGCCAGCTGGATATTGTTTACTGGATTACTTAGAAAATACGTAACAAACAACTTAAGCACTGTCAATATTTCAACCACATCAGCACTCACAATCGGGTGGGGTCGTAGTCAAAGGTAGTTTAACTTTCATAAAAAAAAAACAAAGAAATGACTTATCTAAATGTTACTTGCACATGTTCTCAGAACCGCCTTCTACCTATGTATTTACTTCCAAAACTCATGGATTTAAATTATTCGTTTGCTGAATATTAAAAAAAATATTCTTCGTCAGTAGGTACAAACGCAAGCGTTCGCGGTGTTCCACTTAAAAAAATGCCTTGTCCGTAAACTTCGCCTTTTCCCATAAATTGACAAATGAGGAGCATAAAAACCGGGATAATAGTAAAAAGTGATTATTCGTCCACCTGTTCTGACCACTGACCAACTTTTTTCTCACAGCAATATTTAAAAAACGGCATCCTAGTAGCTTTTGTTGTACGCGTCTTCGATTCAATACGTACGAAACGTACCGTACCGCGAACGGACGCGTTGGTACATAACCAATCTAGTCTTGAGTTATGTCATTATTACATCAACTTTTGCGTAGTAATATTTAAATTGTATGCGTAACGAATATTACTTTGTTTCTTCACTTACAATGCTTACTTAATTTTATTTACATTGTTGTATACCATAATACTATACTAATATTACAAATGCCAGTGTTTAGATGGTTACTAGATGTTTATTATTACGTATCAATAAGAGCTAAACGGATTGCGCTGAAATAGCTAAAATGTAAAATATAGTCTCAACCACGTAGGTTACCAATGAAGTTTTTTTTTTTTAAATTAGAATTGCGGGCTACAGCCAGTCTAAATACAATAGAAGACTAGACGTAATTACGTCGAATAAACAAATGACGTTCGATGTTACAGGACTCCGGCGCGAGTTGTGTTAAATTTCAAAAGACATGTCTAAAAGAGAAATTCACATCGAAGTATCTGGAAAGGGCATACGACAATCCCAACTCGTGGGGAAAGACTTACGGCGAACATAAGAGGCATCTGGAATTCAGCGAGGCACAGTACAGAGAGCTGTTCAAATACGCCAATGAGATTGGTATACTGTTTACAGCATCAGCTATGGATATGGTAAGTTGTGATGTTAACATGACTTTTGACTACAACATATTGTCGTCTCTGTCTTCGCAAGGAAGATAAGAGGGATGACGTCATCATGTTTCGAATTCTTGCATCCGGATTACTGAACATAAAAAGCAATACTCGCTAAAATTAGTGTCCGATGTACGTCAGTGGCACAAACATCTTTCACGTTCGAGAAATAATCTACAATAGTAAATAAGGACACATCCTTACAATCGTAACGCCAATAGCCTTATGGTTAAAAGATCCGATCTCCGATGACGTGATCGACAGTTCCAATCCCGCTATTCGACTATTGAAAAAAAATCAAATCAAAAGCCTAGAGCTTAATTAGTGTGGTAAAAGAAATATTAGTGATTTAATAAAAATCTGATATTTTGTTTTTAAAAAAAAACTTATAAAAATTGGTACCTTTATTTTTCAGGTTTCATTTGATTTTCTCGTCAACATCAAAGTACCTTTTATCAAGCTAAGTTCAGGAGACTCGAACAATTCCTTGTTCATGAAATACGCCGCTTCCAAAAATGTTCCCCTGATCATATCAACAGGGATGGTTGACAAAAAGGCTGTCAAAACTATTTACGATATAATATCGGCGCAGCACAAACGATTCTGTCTTCTGCACTGCATCTCTGCTTACCCCGTACCGTTTGAAGACTGCAACTTGACAGTTCTACAAGATTACATGAACTCCTTTGATGTACCGGTGGGGTATTCCGGACAAGAACTCGGCACTGCTGTGGCGCTGGGCGCTGTTGCACTGGGCGCAAAGGTTGACTTTTTAATTACTTATTGTTAGTGTGAGGTATCTATATTTCCATTCATTATGTAACGCGGTTTCACAGTTTATAGTCAGTTGGACTGTTTTTTTTTAATTAACCGATATACGATATAGGAAGGGCTAATTTTTGTTTTAAACAAAAATCTTACTAGATGTTTGTAAATTTACAAATATTTTTATTGTATCCAGGTAAGCTTGAAAAAGCTTGTGTCCGTATATGGTTTGCGATAATAGTCGTATATTGGGATTCGAACACGCGACCGCTAGGTCAATAGTCCGTACCCATAACTATTAAGCTAAAGTCGTCAGTTATTTTACATTTAAAATAATTCTACTAAATTTCAAATGTGAGCTTATAAAAAAGTTTCACTTGCTTTAAACAATAATATTCTTGGGAAAAAAAATATTTATTTTTGTTAACAAAATTGGTGTTATTAATAATGTAACGTTTTACTTGTACAGGAAGCTCTATAGCTTCTTAATATTTGCAGGTGCTGGAGAAGCATATAACACTGGACAAGTCGATGAAGGGCACTGACCACGTGTGCTCGCTCGCCCCCGCTGAGTTCCGACAGCTGGTGCGGGACGTCAGAGTGATAGAAGCGGCCTTAGGGAACCCTATTAAGAAAGTCGTCACATCAGGTAAGGACTCACCGCTGCCCTCAGTCTCTTCTTACTTCGACAATCATGTAAAAGATTGACATCGCTTACGTTTTTCAATAACAATGTTCGCGTCAATGTACAAAATCAGAAAACACACACATTTTAATGATAAACATTTGCCAAAATATATTTCTTGTAAGAAGGCAAACTAAATTCAATTATTGCCCGGTTTATATTATTCCAGTTCATTTACCTAATAGCGATCGAAATTACCGCTCGAATGTAAAAAACCTTTAGATCCAATTACTGGTTTGGTATGTTCATTGGAACCTGTGATTGTTTACCTTGTTCCAATTCTATTCCAGTACCGGTTTCGATCGCTACTGGATTACTGTACTTGAATAATGTAAACCAGGTATATCATACCAAGAATTCCAAGACCTTGATTAATTAATTAATTGACAATACAAAACTAAGATTAACAAGTAAAAAAGGCATTCTATTGGTGAAATGAAGTGTGAACATCCAAGAATAAATACTCCTGCAATTATGTCTTTTGATCGTTAATTATTTATAAAAAAAAAAATGGTTACAAAGTGAACTATGTTGTAGAAAGAAATAAAATATCATCAGATGTTTTATTACAAAGATAATGTGAACATTTGATAAAGATAAGTGTTTTTGTATTGTGTAAATATCACAAGTTTTATGATATGTTTAAAAAAGGTGATATAACTGCGCATAGTAACTGGCTGTAAACGTATATACAAAACATATATTTAAATAATTTTGATAAACGTATTATTAAGTTTTTATAGAGAATAAAGATCAAGCCAACGTCAAGTTTGTACTAACATTTATAGCCACATTCAATCTCATCTTCTTAATGAGCCTTCACCTCTCGGTATACAAATGTTACTTTCTTACAGAAATACCTTGCATTGATAAACTTCAAAAGTCGCTAGTGATGGGCAGCACGAAAAACAAAGGTGAAATCTTATATCCTGGCGACGTTAAGATAAAAGTGGCCGAACCTAAGGGATTGAACGCGTTACATTTCGACGACGTTATCTACAAGACTTTGGTTTACGATAAGAAGGAAGACGAGCCTCTCAACGAAGGAGATTTCTGTTGATAACATTAAAGTACAAATTAATCGTAAGAACACAAAAAGCAGCAAGAAGCAACGAATTAATTTAGACTTAATAGTCTGTGAAACATATATAGCTTTTAAACTTTTGTGATATATAACATAGTATAATATATGTATCGATGTAATCATCATAGTATTGATCTTTGTTTGAGGTCAAGGTCCAAGAATAAACATCATCAATTGGTCTGTAATCTATAGCGAAATATTTTAAAATCTATACAATTTTTGATTGATCCGAATTTTATATTGTATTTTTTTTTATAAGATAATTATTGTTATATATTTGGAATAAATTTTAAATAATTATTGCTTAGCTCTGTCTTTCATTATGTCTTACGCAATAATTTCTGTAATCTTGATTTGATATTTAGTAACGAATATTTTAAGATTATTTTTTATTCTATTCACTTTAAAAATAATTTGTCTACGTGCTGCATCGTACTAAAATCCATTTTATATTTTTTATAAGGAAAGTGGGCATCCATTCATAAAGTGGGCACGTGCTCTGATGAGTTTCAAAATTATAAAGAAAACGAGTGTCTGCATTATTCGAATGTTTTTACGTATAATTCACGGTAGTCTATTTTGGACGTCGGCGATGAAGATGCGAAGGCCTGACGATTGCGTCACTACATATCACGCAGCACAGCGCATCTTTTGTGGTATCTGCTTGGAAACAAACTTCGGACACCCAGGATAAGACCTAGGTATTGTAACCGCGTGGCTATAGGCTCGTGTTATTTTCAACTAGTATATTTTTGCCGTGCGAAAAGGCGTGCAATGGAGACGATGTGTCCGATGAAAAGTTCGGCGCAGCAGGAGAGGGCAGGGCGCGGTTGGCACGGTGCCCGCGCAGCCGCCGCCGGCCGCCGCCAGTGCCCCGCCGTCGCCCGCGTCGTCCGCCGCCCGCCTCCGCGCCGCTCCAGCGACAATTGCCGCAATATATTCACCGCGTACGCAGCGAGTGCGACGTCTTTGCAATCCTGACGTTTCCGCGCAAAAACTCTCGCTCGTCGTCACCGAGAGTCCGCGGAATCCGCGCCGGCTCCCGAGCCCAGTGGATCTAGGTCGCCCGGTCGAGCGGCAGCGGGATATTTTTATTGGCGCCGCGTTGCAGACGTACGAGCGCCTCGGCCGCGCACTTAAATAAATTAATTATTATTTATAGCTTAGTACATTAAATCTCATTCCGTAAACATTGGCGGTTGGGGTAAACGCGTGGCCACGTTCCGGTCGATGGATGATAGCAGGAAGTTATGATCGAAGGTCGTAGATAGAATTGTTAGTAGTAGGCGTACCGCATTTAATCATAATCGTGGACATTTGTGATTAGTGCATTTATTAGTGTGCGAGTGCAGTGAGCATGCACCACCTGTACCCGCTGGCGAAGGGCGACCCGCTGTGCCCGCTGGGCTTCCACCCACAGGTGCGCTGGCCCACGCGCTGCAAGCGCTGCTTCCGCGACTACAAGGAGCATGGCGGCGGCGGGGGCGGGGGGCGCCGGCGCGATGACGACTTCGCCTCCACGCCCAGCCTCGCCACCTGGACCTCGCCAGCCGGCGCAGCACGGTTAGCATCAAATCTGACCGTACAGTTACAATTTTTTAATTCGGCGCGGACCAAGTCGTTGACACAAACTAGTCTAAGTATCAAAACGTAAATATTAGTACGTAGACTCGCAGCTACTCGAAAATTGTGACCGAATAATTAAAATGAAATATGACCAATTTCCAAAGATTTAATCACATCAAGAAATACTTAGCTTTCAGAGAGATTCTTTGATTTCGCAGAAAAGCCTATAGCACTTGGCACACTGGATAATGAAACTTGATTTACTTTATATAGTAATGCTACAATCGAACTAAACTGGCAACACTATAATAAAATCTTTATAGTTGGCACAAACTTATTAAGATACTAAATTCATGTAAATAAAACTTATAAAAATGTTTCTCTCCTTTCATTATAAAGTCGTCATAGAACCAAACTAAATCTGATATCGGTACAAACATGTCGTGCATAATTTTCATACATAAAAATTGAATTAAACTGTGTTCTAAGAAACAGTAACTTTATGAATAATAAGTAACTATAATATTATCGTCACATTATTACCTAAATAGAATGAAACAGACAACAACAAGCAAAAATCATTTGAAACTGTAAAAATAAACGCAAAATTGTCTAATGTATCTAGTGACATGCACGATCATTCAAAATGTATAAAACATAATCGATATTACCATCATTTACAACTACATAAAATGCCTAACATCATCATTATCAGCCTTTGTCTGCCCAATGCCTTCCACAGTATGCGGTCCTCCGCTTTCCGCATCCAAGGACTCCCTGCCGTCCATACCAAGTCGTCGGTCTACCTGGAGGGAGGACGCCCCACACTCCTGGTCCCCAACCGTGGCCTCCACTCCAACAATACCTAACGACCACTTATATCGATCCCACTTTTTTTTTCAAAGAGAATGACAATAATTAACAAGACATCAATTTTTTTTGTATTTCGGCAGTGAAGACCGATGATTATTTAATATTACTTCAAGAGAAAAGTTGACACTATAGAATTTTAAGATATCTACTTGTCTTTCTGTTACTGTTGACATTATGAACAATGTTTGGCTCTTATGTTTGTCTCTTGTCTTGAAAAAGTAAGTGGTTGTTATGTTTGAAGAGATCAAGAGCTTTTATATTATAAAATGGATACCTATGGCCATAATTTCCAGTTCAAAGTTTTACAGGATCGACGCTAGAAGGCATAAAAGGCAGTTCGAAATGAAACCATAAAAAGCGTTGTATGGCATAATTCCAAATATCCGGATGTGTTTATGAATTGTTTGTATGACGGCGAGCGGGTAACTGATTGACGCAACGCCGACTCTGCCTCCGTACATTTAATCTCGGCACGTACTAATTCGCAAACAGATTTTGTTATTGCTACAAATACGCGGATAGAGTACCTTTGTTTTCAATCTTCAAAAATAGTTTCTTGTAGTACAAAATGCTGGCTGGTTTTAACATACTAGTGAAAGCCATATTACGCTATGGCCTTAAACATATTTTACTATTATCAATAAACGCCTGATAAAATCTTCATAACAAAAATTTAATAACTTACGTATATAGTAATGTTAAACTTCGAACTAGTCACTAAAATAAATGTTTACGACAATATTGCCTAATATATCGTTGGTTTAATATTCATTGGTAGCCATGAGAAGCAGTAACAATGTATGGAAACGAGAAATAAGGATACGAGTGCGGTGCCAAGAATCCATCTGCAGAGAGTAAATCTATCAAGGAATAACGTACTTATGTTTATATTAAGATTGCGCGGTCGCTTTTAGATTCATTACTTCATTAGTCTGTGAGCGCACCCACCGTTAAACGCAGTAATACGCCCCTAATAAAATAATACGATAACGCAAGACTATTGCGTCCAATTGGAACGAATTGGATTTTGTGTTCCTCTCGCTTTTAAAAAAGATCTTATTTTTGATAGGTTATGTTAGTTTTTAAACTATAACTATATCCTGTAATTAACTAATCCGTACACCAGAGGTCGTGATGAAGAAGCCAGTGGAGAGAAGACGGGACGCGGCTGGGCGTCCAGCACAAACCTCAGCTCCATTGATACTCCCAAGAAAGACACTTTCTCTACAGGTACGATTTGTATCATCTTAAAATAACGACAATTTAACGGTAGTAGTTATTTTGTTCTTAATAACTCCAATGAAATTATGTAGATTTTTAATTCTCTTAAAACATTGTTTTATTTAATAAAAATTATTGTTATATCAAATTTTTTACGTAATTAAAAGTTACTATGATGTTGATATCTGTATCATAGACATAGTAATTTAAATATTTCAAAACTAATGGTGGATAAATGTGCTTTCATATCTTACAATATAAACAACGATGCGTGCACTGATCGTGTCTAACCGACTTAACAGTTTTCACTTTCCTTACATTCACATGAAAAAAGCACGCAGTCGCTAACTTTCCTGTTCGTAAACTAACATTACTTTTGTCAGCTTTAAAATGTATCTAGTATTTGTTTAGTTTCATTTTCACGTAATGAAATGATTCAGACCGATTATGTTTTACATTCTTTCTATGACAAGTTTTGTAATGTAAGTTGGGACGCATTTATTTGTATACCATATTTTCGTAAATTTCATTCATCAAATCCTAACCGTTATGTAGAAAACATTAGAAACTTCATTATTCAACCATTTAGATGGTCTAGCAGTAGTCAATTGTCACTAACAATTCCTTTTGAGTGAATTTATAACTTTATATATAAACACGCTGCAATACAACATAGAGAGTGTTTACAAGTGTGAAGCAATACTTTATCCTTAGGCGCGAACAAATCTAGCACAACATGGACGTCGACGCCGGACCTGGCGAACGACAGCGATACGACGACCGCGGTGACCGTCAGCCTTAAGCTGCCCAAACGACGGTACACGGGGCCTCTGCCCTCCATCGACACCGGTCAGAATATAACAGGTTAATTTCTCATAAATACACGATAATATTATTTAAAATGTTAGTATAAATTTGCAAAGCCAACTTACATCTTCACTTTTAACTGGATAGACAAACTGTGCAGTTAAAATTTACGTATGGCCAAAACTGAAACCTGTACAGTTTGATCTGAAGATGTCATTAAAGTAATAGAGTATTAAAAATGTAATGATTTTTACTGAACTACTTATAAAACGGCATAACTCACGTGTAAATCGGTGTCAGTACCGACTAGTTTCGAGCCCATCGGGGGCTCATCTTCAGGGTGAGTGTGTGGTGGTGGACCGATTTACACGCGAGTTAAGCCGTTTTATAAGTAGTTTAGTGAAATGTCTCACGAAAGTTTTAATAGTTTAAGTAATTATTTTTATTAGTTATGTATTGAGAAATCATAATAAATTTATTTTCTATGCCCTATTTTTCTGCTTGCCTCTCTACTTTCAAGTTAGTCTTGTCTTTCTCGCATTTCTTTGCTATTCAATTAACACTTTATTCTATTTAATTATCTTGATAAGTCTTATTCTTATAAATGTTAATACCTATCGTCCCTGGTATGTCAAAGAGAAAATAAGGGATGGTAATATGTACTTGAACAAGAATGCAGTGTGGGGCTAGTGTTAAAGTACTAAACTATCACAGACACTGTATCGGTGCGCCGGCCGTCGCCTTCGCCGCCACCCGCCGTCGCCACTATCACCATCAACAAGAACGACTCGCTCGCGGAACGTGTGCGAAAGGTACACACAATACACAATTAGTTATTTTTAACATCTGTACCAATTCGTATTACAACAAACAAGTTCTCGTC
>JAODUI010000012.1:5989614-6063557 GCA_027563995.1 Papilio gigon
GGCGGCGCAGGACCGGTTATCGTGGCAATCGATGGGGGAGGCCTACGTCCAGCAGTGGATTACACTAGGCTGATAATGATGTACTGACTATTATTTTATTAGTTCATTATTTCTTTGCATAACCTCAATCTATTTTTTTTTGTAGTAGATTTTTGTTAATTTATTAATATTTCTTGTAACCATTCGTGGTAAGCTTGCAAAAGCTTGTGTTAGGAATGGTTCCCGACTATAGTCGTTGACTATTAGACTATTGGCGCTTCAAATCTTTAATCTCATTATTATTTTAAGTATTTTGTTTTTAGGTTATTTCGTAGTGTAAAGCTATACTATGTCTCAATGATCGTTACGTATAAAACACATTATTACAACACAAGTAAGTTAATGCCCACCATAACACACAATAATCAATCAAATAGTATCCAGTTATCGTCGCAAAAAAACATGACCGTGTACTAACAAACCTTGAGTTCTGCGGTAATTATAAAATACCTATCGTTTAATTTATTCTCCATCAATTCTTATGTTCGTTTACTTTTAATAAAACTATTAAAAGGATAATATCACGAATGAAGTTCAGACTTTATAAATATTCAAGGTTTAATTTATTTAGGATCATTTTAGTTATTTTAGTTTAATTTCATTTAAACAATTATACGAATTTTTATTTTAAGATAACATATTGAAATAAGACTGTACGCCCATAGTATTAGGAATCGAAACACAAAAGTAATGCGAGGAAACTCTCCCCAGAAAATTCTGCGTAAATTTCTTCAATGTGGTCATTTAAAAAATGTACTTATGATTCGAAGCGCCAATAACCTAATGGTTATGGGTTTGGACTACAAATCTAGAGGTCGTGGGCTCGAATCCCGCTATTCCACTATTGTCGTGAACAATATCCTAACACAAGCTTTTTCTAGCTTACCAGGAATGGTCACAAAAAAATTTAGTAAATTAATAAAACCTAATAATGACGTTTATTTTAAAACAAATATATATACATCGATGTGCCCATAATTTAGTTTAAAAATTTGACATTCATCAAAAAAATCATGACTGTAGTCTATACCCATAACCACTAGGCTATTAGCGCTTCGAATCTATCTATAACAATAACCAAATACAGACTATTTGTTTTAATATGTGAGATTGAAATGTAATAATTCTATTAATCTTCGAATCCCTTTGTTGTACTTAATACGCGGTAAAGATAATTACGAATAAAACAAATTAACAAAGGTCAATATCAGAGTTCTGAAGACTATTTAATAATTGCTTTAAGTTGATGCAATAGTTCAATAGGATTTCATATTTCGTCTTGATATTAACACTTTTTGATCTCTTTGTAAAATTAACTACGTCATCTGGATAAAAATAGTTTAAAAAAAAACTTGCTACTTTATAAAAAAAAATCCAGTAACAATACTCCTAAGAAAAACTGTCAAATCAGAAACTTTACGGTAATCAAACTCTTGTTGAATTTTGTCTTGAGCCCGACCAACTAATATTTATTTGCTCACCTTCCACCCTAAAAATCATAATTATATGATTTGACTTTGAATAAACTAAACTTTGTTCCAGTTCCTGTCAGAAGTTTAATTATGACATTGAATTTTTATAATCTGTCATTGCAAAGCCACGCCCCCATAACTAAAGACTTCATTTATAATCTATGTCTCATTGTGACTTAATTTAATCTAGTATCAAAGGCAAAGTCACAAGAATAGTGGTAGTCCTTGCGAAGGTTAATCGATTCGATTTAATGCAGTTTTGTTGCACCGCGCAAAACTGTAATCAAGTTTTTTTTTATATCTAGATTAACCGTTAACTTTGTACCTTGTACGAAACGTAAGACTATAATATTGTAAATAATAAATACAAAGCACATTTTACGCTGTACTTTTCGATATTGTATCCAAATTCTCTCGTAGAAAAAACTACGAATACAATGTAAGAAAAACATACATATATGGGAGTAAACAATTATAGTAAAGAATCAAATAGCATATCTTTTCATTTTTGTAATTAGTGTCAAACAAGTAACAAAAACATTGTTTATAGTTCTTATTTGTTGGTACCTACGACACAAGTTCCGGTAAAGCTTCTGACCCAATTAACCTTGAATAATGTAATAACAAAGTTACTGTTCGTGCTACTTGATCGAACTTGGTAATAAGTCGCAATGGCATGTCTACTGCACGTCTAATTCATTCTAAAATGGTTACAAGTACAAATAGCGTACGCAACGTACAAAGGTACTCAAGGTACGTACCCTTTTGTACAGATTACGATCAAAATTAGCTTTATAATTTACTTACAAATCCATAGACAAAGGTCATTGCACTCAATGCTGTACTCCATAACATGATTGATTGTACATATTTCCTGAACCTTTATAAATACGTTAGGAATAATATAAAATGTGTATTTCTCGGATCAATAAAATAATTTAAAACAGCGTCATTAATTACATTAATAACTAGTACCATACAATTTTTTTATAATTTAAACCAACAGTTAACGCCCCTAACTCCGTCCGTGCGGAATTAAAAAAAATAATAATTAATAGTCTATGCGCTATTCTTTTTCCGGCTATAATCTGTGTATTTAAAATTCCAAACTGATCAGTTCTACCGTTTTATAATTATATCATAAGAAACATTAATTTATCAAAATTTTCGTAATTACGATAGTACTAATGTATTAATGAAAGAAGTAATATACAATAAAAAAACACTGCATTTAATAGTTTAAAGAGCTGCATATGAAAACGATTTGTATTCCTATATGAAACAAAATGCCTATTTCATATTAATACCTTGTTAATGCGAAAGTTTGGAATTTTGCTCAAATACATATAAGGATCTTGATAAGATGGTAACTCTAATCGGATTTGGATGAAATTTTTTCACAGATTACTGGCAAAGCGCATTTACTAAGTTTTTGTTATGTCGTAATATATCGGTTCGTATCTAGATGTAGGACAAGATCCTTGTGCAATTATAACAAATTGATTTATGCAATTTTATTTTATTTGATTTAAGCTATTCATAAGAGCATTCACTCATTCCAAAATGAAGTAAATCGAATGTGCCAATGCTTGTTTTATCTTTCGTAGAATTTTTAATTGGTTTATAAACAACCTTCACCGTTGACAAAACTTCCGCCCTTCACTTGATAAACGGTATTTGTTACTAATTTTTGCTCAAGATATAGGAACATACGTTTCATGTATCACACATATTGTTACCCGTGGGCGGATTGAGGAGAATCCCCAAAACGGAATCTTCAAGTTAATCCAACTGATTTTTTTTCAAAACTAATATCAAAAGTACCCCCGCCACGTCCATAATTTCTAATCTGGTAATAAAATGGAATCAACTTATATTATTACTTACGATTAATTCATTACAACAATTTGAACGTTTAATTAAATTACTTAATTTTAAATAAATGAGCCTTTTTATGTTTTTACTTTTTATTATGAGACAACAAAGAGTCATTTATTGCTTTTAATCGGTACACTTAAAAACAGTTTTAATCAACGTTGTGTAACATTTGCGTTGTTCGGACGAATACTTTAATAAATCAACCGGATTCGATAAATGTAACACAGGATTAAGGTTTTGAAATGAATTCGCAGTTTATGAAAATTCGCAATAATTAATGTTTAAACATGATTTTTAATAACGCCATATCCGTAATCCTGAGAGGAAGTCATAGTCACTATCCAGAGACATACGGTATTCAAATCAATACTCTTGTAAATCTGTACTCAATCATAAAGTAATTAACTCTTTAAAGTTAAATGTAATGTAAACTATAAATTCGCTATTTTTTTTATTAAATGACGTATTGTTTATCATATAAAAAAATCTTATTTTACTATTAGCACTTAGATTCGGTAGTTAGTATGAAGTTAAATACTTGTAACATTTTATATTAATTAGATCTTGTAGCATTGGAGCATTTTTCTTGTTTTTGATTTTGTTCTTCGCCTTTCATTATAGCATTTTGCAAAATTGACATTGCTACGTTATTTATCATTGCTGTTATTATCGTATTATTATGTTTTTTACAGAAATAATCTTAAATGTTTTGGCTCAAGTTTTATTTGAACGCATCAAATAAAATTGCTCAGGATCAATATGACAGTTGTAATGACATTGACTGTCATTGTTTGTTTGTCAAATTTGTCACAGGACAAAATTTCAATCGTTTCCAGTATTTTCCTTACGAAATTTAAAGAAAATACTTTTAAAAGTGTCTTTCGAGGAAAAAATATCATCGCAATTTGAGCTGTAATAATTCTGGTGGTTGCAACGCATAATATACCTCTACGACTATTTTATGTTGTTTAACATCGATTTTTTTGTGATGTGATTTTTAATTATTGTATAGGAAAAATGAATTTTCTTTTTGGAATTAGCCTTTATATCTGCCTGATAGCAGGATGTTACGCATCAGGAGAAGATATCGCACTCGATGCGAAGGCTACATTATTACATCGAATAGACAGTTTAAACCTACTTATTTATACATGTCTTCTCACACTTACTGTACTGACTATTTGGGTGTTTAAACATCGCCGTGTGAGCTGGCTCCACGAAACTGGTCTTGCTGTTATATATGGTAAGTGAAAATATCAGAATAAAAATTTATCCAATGTTATCATATTAAATCTTATATTTAATATAGTCATATTTTCTTATAGGTCTCATTGTTGGTGCAATCATTCGCTATGGCGCCAGCACAAATCAAGTCACGTACATTGATGCCATGCCTTCAGCTGACACTACCTATAATTTATCTGTGCCACCAGATATGTTACGATTTCATTTTCCTAACAAAATGCAAACATCGGCAGAAGGTAACATTTTCCATTTGTTGACAATAATATAAAATTTCACATAGATTTATTTATGACAAAAAATGTGATGTACTTTTGTTTACTGTTTAGCTAACAACATTTGAAATACTGCAGGTATCACTGTGCCAAATAAAACCTATGCCTACAGCTTCAGAGGAGAGATAGTGAACATGGCACAAAATGAAATTGATCTGAAAGCAACATTTGATCCCGAGATATTTTTCAACATAATTTTACCTCCCATTATATTTCATGCTGGGTATTGTTTAAAACGGGTAAGTTGAAAATAAAAATTATTACTGAAGGCCAGCAATGGATCTACACCTCTACTGTTGCTAATGTCCATATGCATCAATGATCACATTGATGTTCCTATCAATCAATTGCCCCCTTGTATTAAAAAAAATATTTATTATTCACATGTTATCTTGACTATTTGTCAAAATAATTATCATATAATGAGAATTCTTTATTCACAAAGTTATCAGGCAGATGTTAACACACCTAATATAAATTATTATCGTTAATCAACATCAAAGGCTAATCATACATATTTATTAAGTGTTCACTAAATAATAAAATATTAAATTTAGATTTTTATTTCATTGTGTCTTAATCTTGATAATCTCATGCAAACTTTGCATTCAGATACTATAGAAGTTTACAAGAATTAGGACATTGGTCAGACAAGTCAATGAATTAGTCACTAAACTATACAAATTTCTACATATTAGGAGATAAAGAAAAACATTATCAAAGTCACAGTATAGAAAAGTTTATGGTTTTGGACAATAATTTGTAATTTATCACACAAATATGATGAAACAAAAATGATGTAATATGCGGTTACTTTTTGATCATATAGCTCTTGATTTAAAACTATTAACACTACAAGTTGTATTCTAGATATATTACTTGGAGATGTAAAGTAGCAGAGAATAATAACTTTGTGACTAAAATATATACTTGAATTATTGCAATGTTATTTTGCAGAAATATTTCTTCCGCAACCTCGGTGCTATTTTAACGTTTGCTATGGTCGGCACGGCGCTGTCGGCGCTCGTCATAGGCTCGCTGATGTACGGCTGTGTGCAGCTGATGCCCAAGTCACTTGCAGCCAG
This sequence comes from Papilio gigon, assembly GCA_027563995.1. NCBI lineage: Eukaryota > Metazoa > Arthropoda > Insecta > Lepidoptera > Papilionidae > Papilio > Papilio gigon. Next base: position 5,995,606 of record JAODUI010000012.1, read on the forward strand.
CTTTACTTTTCTTGATACATTGTACTTTGGTGCACTGATATCGCCCACCGATCCACTCACTGTGCTCGCTATATTCTCACAACTTAAGGTACATTGTTGTTATCTCAATATATATTAGTTGGGTTTCTTTTTATATTTTTATTAAAAAAAAATTGGATTCAGTAAAAAGTATGCTTAGAATTGAGGTTCATTATAATGGTTTATTCGATTATAGTCGAGGTTTAGTACGAGGTTATTCAGTGAATCTAACTAACTGTAAAGAGTTTTATTACACTGATGATGATGAGAGATGATTGTATAAATTGTCATTATTAAATGATGATGATGATAAAAGAAAAAAGTTTAAGCTATTAATTGTATGCAAATTTTGGCATATGATCGAAAAAAATATATTTCTTCTTTACTGTTAGCCAAAAAACTATTTATGAGACATGAATAACAATATCTTATAATTTAAGGTTGACGTTAACTTGTATGCAATGATATTCGGAGAGAGTGTACTCAATGACGCAGTGGCTCTAGTCCTCAGCGGGTAAGCGTTTTACTTCTTTGTTATATACTTTATTTACCTTACATTATATAAACATCCTCGTGTTGCAATGTGCTAGTCAATACGTATTTTAATTCCCATTATCCTCATGCGATAAATGATACTGTCGTAAGCGTGTAAGTTATAACATGTTATAACAGCTTTAATTTCCTCAACAAATGATGACTCAAACACATTTTACGTATGTTACTGTGAGTTTTCACTATTTGAATCACACACAACGCCCACTGCTGGACGCAGATCTCCCTCAAAAAACGCCACGATGATTCACGACCCTCACCCATGATACCGCAACCTTGACGAGATCACCCGTCCATCTTGCCAGAGGCCTCCAGATGATGCGTCAATCTGTCCTTGGATTCTAGTACATAGGACCTTTACAATACATTTAAACTTGATAAAAATTGATTTAATTATAGTATTTGATTACAAATGTTTCGTCAATGGAAACCTACAGGTATAAATATGTATGTGATATTTTACATTATTATAACATTAATATTATGACGTTTTTATTGTTGACGATAAAGCAAGTGTTCTAATATACTACAAGACCTACATTCAAGGTTTACTGAATAATATTTGTTTTAAATGAAACACTAATGTCTATGTGAACTTACTGTAACAGCAATTTTTTTGATGACATATAGAACAATAGAAATTCAAATGGTTTATGTATTGCAATTACAAGAGTTGTAAAACGTTACTAACCCAAATATGAGAAGTAACATTACAAATTAGATTAGATCTTTGACTCACAAACTACCTGATTTAAACATAATAGTTATTTGGTATCGATGTGCTAGGTGTTTCTTCTTGCAGAGCCATTCAGAATTACGAGAAGAGATACTCAAACGACGGCGGCTTCGAGATCACCGCCTTCCTCGGCGCCATCGGCGACTTCATCGGGATATTCAGTCTGTCTCTCCTTATCGGCGCGCTGATGGGATGCTTCACCGCATTGATATCCTTTTTAATTAACAATTTTTATATATCAATACTATCGAAAACTTATACTTAAATTTTTGAATGCTTTTATACAGATTGGTATGACGTCACCTCATTCACGAGCGATTAATTGAAATACAAGGAATACAGTATATCTCCTTCTCTCTCTCTCTTCAGATGTTACTCTTCTCGCGTAATGCATATACGGTTATAAATAAAGGTATAATTTCCTTGACGTCTCCGCACATGACAAAGTTCACGCACGTGCGGGACTGGCCGCTGCTGGAGTCCGCGCTGTTCGTGCTCATGTCCTACGCAGCCTTCCTCATAGCAGAAGTGTGCGAGCTCACTGGTACGTACTAATCTACCTGCGCTGTATCGTGACGTCATAGACATGTACAAAGTTTTTTTTTTTATTGTTCATTTCTTATACGAACATGATTGTTTAAGTAATCATTAATACAACTAATTGCTTTTGATGTGCAACCGTTACGTCCATCTAGTTTCATAATATTGATATGAATTGACTTGAAAGAGGAAATTCAGAAAAAGGTAAATTTTATGTCAAATGACGTGATGTGAACAGGAGTAGTGGCGGTGCTGTTCTGCGGCATATGTCAAGCACACTACACGTACAACAACCTGTCGGCGGACTCGCGCAACCGCACCAAGCAACTCTTCGAGCTGCTCAACTTCCTCGCTGAGAACTTCATCTTCACGTACATCGGAGTCTCCATGTTCACATTCCCTAAACATCACTTCGACCCTTGGTTCATTATCGCTGGATTTGTATCCTTTTTATACTATCGACTTGTATATTTTTAATTCGTGTTATCCGTTAGAATTTTTAATAGAAAAACGAAGACTGAGTGGTACTTATAAAACAGCTTAGCTCACGTGTTAATCGGTGTCAGTACCGACTAGTTTCGAGCCCATCGGGGGCTCATCTTCAGGGTGAGTGGGATCGGTACTATAACGCGCGCGCTAGCGAGTTAAGCTGTTTTATAAGTAGTATAGTGAAATGTCTCACGAAAGTTTTAATAGTTTAAGTAATGATTTTTATTAGTTATGTATTGAGAAACCATAATAAATTTATTTTCTATGCCCTATTTTTCTGCTCGCCTCTCTACTTTCTAGTTAGTCTTGTCTTTCTCGCATTTCTTTGCTATTCAATTAACACTTTATTCTATTTCATTATCTTGATAAGTCTTATTCTTATAAATGTTAATACATATCGTCTCTGGTATGTCAAAGAGAAAATAAGGGATGGTAATATGTACTTGTATGCATGCAGTGTGGTGCTAGTGTTAAAGTACTAAACTATTACAGACACTGTATCGGTGCGCCGGCCGTCGCCGTCGCCGCCACCCGCCGCCGCCACTATCACCATCAACAAGAACGACTCGCTCGCGGAACGTGTCCGAAAGGTACACACAATACACAATTAGTTATTTTTAACATCTGTACCAATTCGTATTACAACAAACAAGTTCTCGTCTACGTGTTGAATGTCAATATTTTGCAAACATAACAAATTTGACTACGATACTTAAAACGTTCATTGAAGCACCAGTTTTTGCGTACTTTCTGTCTCCGAGGTACAAGGTGTTTTCGACCCGCTCAGTGACTAGACGTTAATGCGACACGCGGTCCATTAGACCCCACCTCTTTTAACAAAGTTATGCCCGTCGCACCACAGAGAAGTACACGTTTTTCGTTGCCGCACCACAGGGAAGTTGCATTAGGGATGATTAAGACCTCGTTTCGCAGCGAACGTGTAAAAACCATTTTGTTTAGCTTGGGCACGACTTTAGTACTGTTAGTGACTATTGCCATTAAGGGACTAGCCGCGCGATTTTAATCTAGACCAGCTCCTAGTTTGTGTAGAAGTCGCCTTCACCTCCGGTCTACTGGCAGTGGAAATGGATTATGCGACTCATTACAATAGAGGCTACTCGCTGCTTGGTGGAAATATACATTATACATGACCAATAAACAATGCACATTGTCAAAAAGAGCTAGAACTGTTGAGGAATTTAAAGAATTTTGTTAACCGAGATTATTGAATCTTCAATGAAACAAAAGAATTGGTCAATATTAAAAGAAATAAAATTAAATCATTAAATATTATTATTGGCAAACCTAGTAGTGGTTATTTATAACGGAAGCTACGGTCGCATATCAAATTAATTTGGACACAATTATATTTAGCTTAGTAGGATTATTTAACGTCCGTAAAAACTGGAAATAAAGGGAAACGCCCAAATAATAGTGACTGATTTAAACTAAGGCTATGAATATATGTTTAAATTTATCCAAATAAATTAATAAATATTATAATTGTATTATATATTTTAGATGCAACTTATAAAAACACAGAACAGCTTTGAAAAGGAGTCTAGTATAGAGAAGGAAAGAGAAAGACGAAGTACGTCTCGAAGTAAAGAAGAAGAGAAGAACGTCAAACTAAAAGAAGAACGAGCCTCTGCTAAAGACGATGTTAACTTTTTAATTCAGGTAACAGTTTTGGTAATAGTCACTAGAAAACACTATGTCTAACACTGATTCAAACAAATAGAAACACAGAGATAGCGATATGGTTGTAACACAAATGTTAGGGCATTGTATATTTACCGACGTAACGTTTTACAGGTAAAGAATTCCAGAAACACTTCATCAAATTCGAAGCCTCCTTTAAGAGGTGGGCCAGCTCGGGACAAGGACGAGGCGTCAGATGACGACACGAGTACTGCAGGCACTGTCACCACGGACACGACGCTAGTTGATGCTAACATCAAAGATTATCAGGTATAAAGTATATAGTATATAAAGTATCTCAAATTACATCGCTTTTACTACAAGGTTTATAGTTAATGTTGATGCTATTGTACTAAGGTGAAGTCCTCAAGCTACCTTGTGGCTACTTGTGGCATTTATTTATGTCTAAAGAAGATTGTCCAGACAATACACATTTGATTCAAATATGGCCAAATATTCTCCAGCAAGCCTGTTTTTAGCGAAATTGAATCATTTAGTAAGTATTACAAATCATACAGAGCGAGTTAAAAAGTAAATTAACTATTTTATTTAAGGACCAAATAGAAAATTTGAAACAAGAAGTTGACTTGCTCAGGAAGAGGTGCGAGAGAGTGGAAAAAGAAAAAAGTGATATTCTACTCCGGAGATTAGCAAATATAGATACAGCTAACAAATACACAACGGGGAGATCGTCGGAAGTTTTAAAGTTGCAACAAAAAGTTAATGAACTGACGACGCAAAATGAAGACTTGAGAGATGAGAAGAAACATCTCGCACTCAGAGTAAGAGAAATCGAAACAGAGCTTGAGGTATAAAATTATTCTTTAACTAATCATTTACCGTTTATAAGAGCGGAGCCGAATAATATTTGAATTTCTTTTACAGTCACGTCCATCGGTAGAAGCTCAAACAAAACAGATTGAACAGTTGCGCTCGAAACTGTTAGCTGCAGAAACTTTATGCGAAGAACTAATGGATGAAAATGAGGACATGAAAAAGGAACTGAGGGAACTCGAAGAAGAAATTGAAGAAATGCAAGACAACTTCAGGTAATAGACTTCGATCTTGTCCTATTATAGTAGAGTACTCATTTTTACGATCTTCAATTTAATTACCCAGGGAGGACCAAGCTGATGAATATTCATCACTCAGAAGAGAATTAGAACAAACAATTAAGAATTGTAGAGTTTTATCCTTTAAGTTAAAGAAGACTGAAAGAAAAGCTGAACAATTAGAAATAGAGAAAGCTGAACAGGAGAAGAAACTATTAGAGGTATGGCTTAACTACGTCCATCCATCATTTTGTAAATTTTAGACATACAAGCATACGAGTAAAGTGAACTTCTCTTCGTGGTATTAGATAGTTGGCGGTCAAGATGGAATGCAGCGCGAGAACCGCATCAAGGAGTTAGAGCAAGAGGTGGCGCGGTCGACGGAGGTGTCACTGCGACTGCAGCGCGACCTGGCGGACGCCAACGCTAAGCTGGCCGCGGTGTCCGGAGCCCCTCCCGCCAATCTTAAAAAGCACACGCCCCCCGTTGACGGAGTGAGTAAATTACACGACAGTTTGACTCGACTGCGAGATTGAGAGAGAGTTATTAATAACTTCTACATATTAATCTTTTAATGTTCAACAGAAAGTGTCACGGTCTTCACTAACACGCGGCGGTAGCCAAGAAGACCCCGCGCAACTACTGCGGGACTTACAAGACTCGCTGGAACGAGAAGCTGACTTGCGGGAACAGTTGCGAAATGCTGAAGAAGAGGTAATTATGTACAGTAATAACGAAGTTTGGAACTAGTTTTTTTTTATCTCTTATAGCTACTTTATATTAATCATAATACTTTGATTTTTTTGCTTACAAATCGAGCTCTGAGCTTATGGTATCTTGTCTTCTAACAGGCCAGTCGTTATAGGCATCGCTACGCAGGCAGAAGAGTTCCACATCTACCAAATCCCCCTCACCTCGCATTAACCACTAATTCGATAGAAGATAAATCTAGACAACAAATTATCGAAAGTCAAATAGCTCTTGATAAAAAATTATCGTCTTTCAATTTAAGTAAATTAACTATAGGTGTCAATGAAATCGCGCAATCTCCGCAAGATCAGATCCAGTACTACTCTCAAGGTTGTCAAACCGATCATATACTGTTATTAGATATCGGAACAGAAATCACAAAAATAACTTTGGACTGTAACATTCAGTGTAGTATTTCAAATTCGGAAATGTACACTCAAACCGAAATCCCCTTCACGAAAAACAAAAATGTCCAAACAGATATTTTACAAAGAAATTGTCTTACACAAACAGATAAAGCCAAAGAAAGAGAGGCTGCTATACAAACCGCTCCTCAAATAAGAAATAATTCTTTCACACAAATAGAACGTGATTTAATAGAAACCGTAGATGTAAGCACTAGTACAGAAGGTTTACTTTTTTCATCTTCAGACAGCTCTGAGAGCACGGAAAAGAACATCGAGATATTAGACCGTAGAAAAGAAAAATCAGAAAGCCCTCCTCTCTCAACAGATAAAGTAGTACCCGGTCCATCTGATCATATATTCCCCTTCGTTTCATTATTTAATCCAATGGCGGCAAGGCTACCAATTGTAGGTACATTATATTTTTGACCCACTTCATTGCTGTTGTTTTTGTCGCTAGTTACATTATCTTAACATTATAAACTAATATAATTAATGACAGCTCAAATTGATATTACATTATTAAATAGACTAATATTTTCAGGCGAATAACTTGCGTAAAACTGCATCAAGAGTTGAGGACGACAATGAGTCGTTACTTCTACAGCTGAAGAAAATGGCTACCAAAGCCAGAAGTACGTCAATATAATGTTCTTGAAATCTTCTTAGTTTGTTTTTTCCTAAATCTTAATAACTAATCACATCCTTAATCATACAAAACCGTTATGGTGTAATATCTAACACATTACATTTTATGTACTAAACGCTTACCCTTATTAGGCATTGTAAATGCATATACATATGTAAACATAATAAACTGGCGTATTTATGGTAGCCATTTTCTCCAGTCCAGTCTGTAGTCGTCGTGATATGAATTTTGCGGCAAAATTATAAATAAAACTATTATTTCTTCAGTCATACTGTAACTAACAAATGAGTTTGCATTACTTGTGTAACCATGAATTAATCCGTCCTATTGTAAATGTTTCTTTGTTTAAGTTTAGCGTTTTTGTTTTGTTTTTACTTGATGTTCAATTGTTCTCAGGTCGAAAACTATCACCGACACCTCCATCTAATCGCCTTTCTATCGAAGCACCCAACGAAAAAGATGAGGGAATCTCAGACGAAGAGGATCCAGCGGAATTGCGACTTTTACTCGAGCTCAATGAACAGGTTAAGATTAAAAATGAAGATTTTTTTTTATCAGAAAAGGACACGGCTTTAATAATGTTTCTTGGTCTGAATAATTTTCAGGAATCTGCAGTGTTGCGACGTAAGGTTGAAGATTTAGAACAAGACAGGGATTCTTTGAAGAAGCAAGTTAAAGAACTAACAGATAAAATCTCAAATATCAGTAGCAAACAAAACACTGTCACAACTACCGGCTTCAGACGAACCACAGGCAAAACAAACAACTTAGCAGAGGAAAAAGTTAAAGTAGGTCTTATCGAAGCGTATTTAAAGTGTATTTTTAAATAGCACGAATAATAAAAATCTGTTATTAGGTTTTAGATGATGAAATAGCAGAATTACGAAAGAAATTGATCGAAAAAGACAGAGATTGTGAAAGACTTCACGCAGAACTAAGTCTTGCTCAGAAGAAACCAAAGGCATCATTGATAAAGAGCAAGTAGGTATTGAATTTTAATGTGCAGTAAAATTATTTTATATTTATTTATTTATGGTTGTTTGATGAAGGTCTCTCGACGGTGGTAATGATTTACAAAACGTAGATTTAAAACGACAACTTCAAGTAATAGAACAGGAAGCTAATGTTCTACGTTCGAAAACACAAAGTTTAGAAGCAGACAATGAAAAATTACAATCAGAAAATAAAAAACTGCAGGTACAAATTCAATAGTTATTTTTTTTAAATACGTTATATTACAAACATATGCATCCTGTTGTTGCCAAATATTATATTTTCTTTTCTTACAGTTAATAAAAAATACAAAATCTATAAAATCCGATAAAAACTTGGAACAAACATCCATTAAGGTAAGTCAACTGGAGACAGAATTAAAGGAGGCTTTAACGAAAATAAAAGAGTTAGAAAGCAGTAAAGAGAAGGAAGAGAAGACTGAAAAGAAAGTAAGATTTGGTAGTGATTCTAATAAGAAAGATGCTGAAACATTAAAACTAAAACAAGAGGAACTGGAAAAATTAAAACTTAATTATAGTAAAGTAAGTTATTTTAGTTTAATGGAAAAAATTAAAAAAGGATATAGTAAGTAAGCAATAATTTTGACTTAAACACATGTACCAATTATTGCAGATGGAAAAAGAAAAGGCCAAATTACAACTAACACTCAAGGAACTGAAAGACGACGCGATCAAATCATTTAAACCCAGAACTCCAAAGAAATTAACAGACCTAACTACGAAATTACAGATGAAGAAAATGGTAGACGATTTAGAAAATGAAATTGGTAAGACAGGATAGATGAAAGTGGTCAAGCGTTAGTTTGGAAATCATAAAAATATATATATATATATGGAATAGTAAATAGGGGAAAAAAATCTAGAAATTCTATTAACCATTTTAACATGTTTTATTTATTCAGGTGAACTTTATGTTATTATGAAGAATGCTGGTTTATCTTCACAACAAATTAATGCTAAGGCCCAATTAGAAAAAGATATCGAAGAGATAAAGTCAAAGTTATCACGTAACGAATCAGAGTTTAAAAATGAAAAAAATCGTTTGCAAACTGAAATCAGCAAATTTAAAGATATCAATTCAAAATTGGAATCGGAAAAAATATCCTTTGTTGAAAAATGTAAAGGCCTGGAAGTCGAAAACCAAAAGGCATTATCCGAATGTAAAACTGTGAAAGAAGAAAAGAAAAATTTAGAATCTCAAATATCCAAACTCAATGCGGATTTGAGTGAGTTAAAATGTTATACGATTTTTTTTAATATAAATCAAATAATTTAACATCCTCGTCTTTGTATCATTATAATTTCAGAGAAAACTTCCACTCACCAAACAGCGATGTCTGATTGTATGAAAAAGATTGAAGATTTGAAAAAGGAAATGGACACAAAAGATAAAGAAATCGAGAAATTAAAAAAACAGGTCGATAGCAGCAATAAATTGGAGCAAGATAAAAATAAATTACTAAAAGAAGTAAGTGATTCTACATATTTTAGAACTTCAGTTATATTTCGATTTGTATCTAATATTATACATATTTAAATGTTATTTTTAGGTGGGAGACAAGACTAAAAAGATCACAGAGTTAGAGAAAAAACTTAAGGAAGTTGAAGAAAAATGTAAACGAAATGAAAAACTTCTGTCATCTCAAAAAGATCGCGTCTCGAAGTTACAAAAAGAGGTATAAGTCTACCAATATGTTATTTATTTAACTTAAATTATCCTACAGTTATTATATTGACTTCTAAAAGGTTTTATATTTTTTGGTATCGACAAATGTCTACTTCATTACAATAAATTTATTTAATAATTATTTTAAAAAGCTAACTGAAGAGAAACAGCAAGCGGAGGCCCTCATTAGCTCTCATAGACGATCTTCAATAGAATTTACGAGCGAAAAAGACGAACTACAAACTAAGTTAATAAAATCTGAAAGTAAAGTTATTAATCTCGAAACAGACGTAAGAGATATAAAGAGAGAATATGAAAACAAAATCATAGACTCGGAGTCAACAATAGCTGCAAAAGATACCCATATAAGACAACTGGTACAAGTCGTTTTAAAAAGCGTGATACCCTGTAACTAATTTTGTTTTATAGGAGACCTTGTTACAATATAACGAATACCAAACTATCCTGCATCATAAACCTGATTTATTGTTTTGTTAGTTTTAGACCCCTAAACGCTTTGTGAACCCCTATAATGTTGAATATTACAAACACACACAGTTAACACGAGCATTTCAAAATTACAGGAGGATGCATTACGAGAAACTTCTAATCAAAAATTCGACGAAACAGTGTTATCTTCAGAATTATCAGAAGTAAAGGAAAAATATGAAACGGCTGCTAAAGAAATTCAAGACAAAGAAGAGGAACTGGTTACTTCTAAGCAAAAACTGAGTAACATCGAAAAGGAACTTACAACTTTACAAACAGAAACGACACAATTGAAATCGGAAATAGCAAAACATGATAACGAAAGAAAAGAATTGGAAAATAAATTGCAAACAGAAAAGAAAGAATCTAAATATTGGGAAAACAAAACATCTGAACTGGAAAGTGATTTACAGGTAAAATATTTCATTCCATTTTCAAACTTTCATTTTTTTTTTAAATTACTCAAGTACCACATTATTTTATCTGTTTAGGTCGAAAGAAAGAAAATTGACAGGATTAGAGCCGCTCATGACAAGGATATTAAGAACAAAGAAGCTGAATTAGCGACTCTTAAAGGCAAATTAAAAATATTGGAACAGAGTTCTGGTGCAGGAGCAAAAAGGATAAGCGATCTAAAACAAGAACATGAAGAAAGCGTCAAAAGTTTGTAACTAATGTATTACAGCGTGGAGTTAGAAAGATTTTAAATATTGGGAAATAGTTATTACTAATATTGTTCATTTTGTAGAATTGGAACATTCCTTGGCCATGGAGAAAGCTGAATACGAAGAGTTAACTCTCAAATATGAATTACTAGAGGAGGAACATGTAGTCACTAAAGCACGCCTCACTGTTGAAAAGGAACAAGCTCAAGGGTAAGTCCTCCAAAAACAGTTGAATCCAAAAAATTATAATGGGGTACATTTTTTTTAAGTTACTGTATTGTTTTTAACAGCGAGCTGCTACACGTTCGTAAAGAATTAAACGCAACCCTATCTGATTTGAAATCTTTACAAGAAAAAATGGAGACACAAGTTACTAATTTAAATAAAGAAAAGGCTGAGTTACAGGTACGTGTTGCTTAGAATTGATTAACTGTAACTATGCTGCTTGATACTATATATATATATATATATATTATACGCCTTTTTGATCTCTTCATTTAACAATCTTGTCTCTCATTTGTCCAAAACACCTCGACCCAAAATTTGTGGCCAAAGATCTGGAGAAACGTTAGTTAATGTGCTCTATACCAAGAAGTTCCAATAACATAACCGTAGCCTTATAACGTCTCTTGTCCTATCTTGTTGTGCATATAGAATGAGATATCGTCGCTACAAGACCGTCTGTGCGGAGGTGGGTGGGAGGTAGAACGCGCGCGGCTGCAGGCGCGCCTGGAGCAGCGCGAGCACGAACTACGCGACGCGCACGGCCAGCGCGACGTTCTCGCACACCACCAAGACATCACCAAGAAAGAGGTAAAAATACTACCAGAGCAACCAACTATTTGTAAATCCCTAATGCACAAGGACGAATGTCCGCGCGAACAAACGCAACTAAAACTGACTTATGTATATTTTTGTAGAATTGAATTTGTCTGCAAATAATAACTATTTTCGTAGCTGGAAGAGGCCCGCAAGAAACTAGAAGATTATGAGAAAGTGAGCAAAGTGCACAGGAATCTCTCCGCAGACAATGTAGAACTGGAGAGAGAGTTAGCTGCCATGAACAGCCGCGTGGAGCAGGCGGAGCGCTCGCGCAAGGCAGAGCTCGCGGACACTAAGATACGTTACGAAGGACAAATGAACACCATGCGGGACGAACTCAAGTCATTGCACAATCAGGTATTATTAGAATTAACATCCTTATCTGATATTTTTAAAATAAACAAACTAAGTTATTCAAAAATACGTTGATTTAAATCTTACTAAGAGTATATTGATAGGTGTCAAGGTTCCGAAGGGAGCGCGATAATTACAAGCAAATGCTGGAAGCCGCTCAGAAGACAATGGAGGAATTGAAGAGTGGAGATAAACGAACACACAGAGCGTCTATTTCAAGCACCGATGAGGTTAGTTGCAACAACACCCACACAGCTCACACTTTTCACTCTGAAGGTTAGGCAGACATTTTGAATTTCTTTTTGGCGCGGTTCTGGTAAACCTTTTCGTCCAGTACTGATGCTCCGAGTTATTTATATTTGACTAGATATGTGGTTGAAAATAAAGGGAAAATGTGACATACCACAACAATATATAATTTCAGGAGGAGTACCGCAACAAAGTGGCGGTGCTGGAGCAGCAGATGGCGTGCCTGGAGGACGAGCTGTGCGAGGCGCGCCTGCTCTCCTCCAAGCTCAACACGGAGCTCGTCAGCGAGCGCTCGCATGCCGAGGTCCGCCTCGCAGAGATGCAGTCCAGGTTAAACGAAGTAAGATTATCTTTTTCTATCCTGCTTCCAAAGGACCAAAATCTTGTACAGTATTTTTTAACCGTGAGTCTAGTGCGCGTTGGTTGACTTCATCCTATCTTTAAATTTCTTCGCAGCGATGTTTTCCTTCACCATCTAAACGCCGGATGAATTTACGTATGAGATTCGAAATACAAAATAGTAAGCGCTCCGAAAATGTTTTATATATTATGATGGTATTAGTTGTTTTTTTTCGTGCTATGACAGTACGAGGAGGAGCGGCTGCTCTCGTCAGGCCGAGCACGCGTTGCGGGCCTGGCGACGCGCATGGAGCTGGCGTGGCACAAGGAGCGCGACGAGCAGCAGCGCCTGCTTCAAGAGACCTCCACTCTCGCCAGGGACCTGCGGCAGACGCTCTTCGAGGTCACGCGCATGCATATACCTACTAATATTTATCGCAAAATTAAGAATATTATATTGATGTACTTACTTCCGCTCCATGACCCAAGTGAAAGTGTGTTTTAGAAATGAAAAAAATCGTTATTTTAGTACAGGTTGAGCGAGAAAGAGACAAGGAGAGGTTAGACATGAAGAGAAGAATAGAACAATTAAAACGAACGACCGAGGAAGAAATTGAGGAGGCGAAGAAGAAGGTGAAGTTAATCTTTTAAAAAATCATTGGACACAATGATGTTTTAAATTGTATTCTATGTAATATTTTTATATGTGCGCAGGTGACGGAGCTGCAGTGCGACCTGCTGGAGCTGCGCGACGCGCACGCCAAGCTGCGCACGGCCAGCGAGAAGTTGCGCCGCGACAAGGAGCGGCATGAGCGGGACCGCGATCAGAACAAGCTGCTCGTGGCCTCGCTCAAGCGCGCGCAGCAGGTAATGTTGCTAGCGACGTTGTTCAACCCGAACACATCCCTCGATTTAAGTCCACTGTAAGTCTTGTAATAATGTTTTCTTTTTTGCAGGAGGATGACAGAGTCATTACACAACTTTTGGAAACCATCGACGACCTCATGAAACAGAGTCCCGAACTATTCCGCAACGAACCTGCCGTCAAACCGGAGAAGAGTTTAATGACTCCCACGCCTCCCCGGCGCAACAGAGTAAGGATTTATCTATGCTTTCATTGCTTTGTTAATATAAAGTTGAAATTGCAAATAACTTCTCGATGAAAACGCTGAATTACTTAACAATAATTTACCAACATTACTCGTTATTGGTACATTAATTTTATGTTTATCCAGTCATCAAAGTCCCGGTCACGGTCGGGCACGCCGGAGAGCACGGAGGCGGCGGGCGCGGCGAGCGCGGCCGCCACTGCCGCGCGCCTGCGCCGCCTCACCGACGAACTGCGCGCTTCTCGCATTGCCGAGCGCACGCGCAGGCACCAGGCAGCTGGCATGAGAAGGTAAACAACCCATATGTTACTGAAAGACACAAAGACAATGTGTCTATAGAGAAAAAAAACAATGCTTCTAATAGTTGTCTCAGTTTAAACTTAATTTACTATTTGTGCTGACACTAGAATAAGAATCTAAAACCAGTACTCACGTTTTCTTCCGAGTCATTACCTTACGTAAGTATTTATTTGATTTACTACGTCTAATTAATATCTTGCTAACATTGCAGAGGCATGACGGCAGAGCCCCGCGACGCCATGTCTGTGTCCCCGGCCACGCGGACACCGTCGCGCGCGCCCTCTCTTAAGAAACGTTCCATTTCACTGGAACAGACCACAAAGGAGCAGGTGAGCCTTTGTTACAATCATTATTATCAATAATATCAGTGAGTATAGATTACATTACCACTTATTGCGTGAACAGAGCACAATATGGATGTCAGTGGACGAGGGCAGCGTGTCGTCGATGCAGTCGCTGGAGGGCGAGGACTCGCGTCTATATACTCTACCACGGGACTCCAGCATGGACAGGTCAGTTATATACAGTTATATATTGCTGGTCAATGTAATTTTTTTAATATCAAAATAAACAAGTGAATCTAAAATCGCACGGCTAGCTTACAAGTCGAAATAGACACTAAAATTTGGTACCTATTTTTAAATTAATTTCTTCATCCAACCCTAAAGTTTAAAGCTATTTTAAAAAATAATAATAACATTATAAAGTATTTAAGGCGTTTAACTCTGTTACGTATTTATACCGCAGTCGGCTGTCCGGCGGGTCGGCACAAAGCGATGTGCTGCCCACAGAAAAGAAGAAAAAAAAGAGTATTTTTGGCAAACTGAAGAAGCTTACGAAATCGCGTTCAGTTGACGATCACGTCGAGAACGCGGAGGTCGTGGACTTCAGACCCATCGGCACTGTTTCACAGGTTATTTGTTTACATAATTTTATTTTTTTACCAAAACAGCTTTCATTACAAGTACTTTATATTTATTATTTCAGGGTTCTGACTCGGACATGAGTGCGGTGGGCAGCAAACGAGATTTACGAGGACGCATTTCCGACATGTTTAGTAGAAAAGGACAAATATCTAGAACAAGCAGGTAAGTCGAACTTTGAAATTATCTCATTTGCATAGTTGACTTTTGTAATGACCAATAGTATATAAATTTGTTTATAAACAGCAAAGAGCAAAGTCCGGAGCGGGCGAGCTCGTCCGCGAGCACGGGCAGCGCGCGGCCCATACTACGCAACGCTAGCGCCGCCGCGCTCACGCGGCAATCGCCTGCAAAACCCGTAAGTTCCTCCTCCACTATACTTAAGATTGTAA
The DNA here is from genome assembly GCA_027563995.1 of Papilio gigon. NCBI lineage: Eukaryota > Metazoa > Arthropoda > Insecta > Lepidoptera > Papilionidae > Papilio > Papilio gigon. The sequence continues at coordinate 6,010,818 of JAODUI010000012.1, forward strand.
TTTTGTTCTTTACGAACCGCTTAAATATTTTTTTTGCTGTCACTTTAAAATCAATATTTTAAATTTAATAAAAAAAACATTACAGATCGAAACGCGATCTCCCCGAGCGTCGAGTACAACTCCCGGTACCAAGAGGAAAGGAAAATAAGTGATACGTTCCGTTTCTCTTTATTTTATATATTGTATTTATAAAAGCTGTTACGATGTTTCCACATAGCGCGTAATATCACAATACATATCAGTAAAAACAACTCTGATTCTGACAATTGTCAACATGGTAATCCGAACGTATTACTTAAATTGGTGGAAAAAACAAAGTAGCGATTTTTTATATAATGTATAAATGCCTGTAGAATGATTTTCCTAAGAATTAATGTTTATTAGTGTTATGAGTCCGTTTTTATGCTGGTTTTACTCAGATCTATGAATAGGGATGCACATTTACAATTCGGGAGGGGCCGAGGTAAATATGTTCAAAAGTCGATTGTCGTCTTAACCCGTCAACTTCATCTAACAGATTTTCTATTACTACTTAATAGAAATCTCGTTTCGATTATTACCAATGATCTGAAATGACGTCTGCGAAATAGATGTATTTATTTTACGAATAAAAATCGATTCAGATTTGACATCGAAAAGCGATTAAAACCGAATAACTCGTGCATCTGTAAACCGTTGCGGTATTTACACTGTTGAAATATCTGTTAAAAATACTACCACCTTTGGCATTGTTTTTAAAAAGTGCAGAGATACGAATGTGTTTGGAGATTTACAGCTGTGAAAACTCAGGGTTATGGCAAATATATTGTGCCAAGCTATTACCAAAATTCCTATTTTATTATGTTGTTATGTGTACCTTTGAGATACTTCTCCTCCTTACTTAGTAAGATGTGATGGTAATAGGATGATATACAAAATGGGTTGCTGTTTGTAATGTTCTTGTAATTTTATAATAAATTCGATCAATAATACAGACGTTTAATTTCGATCCTTACGGCTTTATTTATCAAATTATCTTCATAATAGAATCCTCTATTAAAAACAAAATTTTGCTATTCATAAACGACTTATACAACATGAGTAGGGCTCGTCGGTACAAGCGCCGTGTGCCCGCAGACAGCAGTCCCTCAGACGAAAAGCAAAATCCGAGGATGGCGTTATATTAAAAGCTAATGTGTCAAATTTCTTCCATCGACATCTAAATTACAAATGAGTTTTGTAGAGAGATCTATTCCTAAACATTTTTACAATAAGATTAATTCAAATAACATTTCACGCACCGAACGAAAAAAGAAACAATAAACACGATATTATTATATAAAATTGTTTAGAGGATGAGAAATGTGTGGGGAGGGGGGCGAGTAGGCTAGCTCTGGTCCATGAGGTTGGTGTCGGCGGCGCCCGACGCGTCCTTCAGTATGGACTCGAATATCGGCTGCAGCTCCGGCATCGACTTGATCTGCGTCACGAAGTCCATTAAATGCGGATTTTTCTCTGTAACAATATTGTTATTGATTAGGTTTCGTCTACGATGTCCATGTACTGAGTGAATTACAAAAACAAGAACTAGAGGATTACACCTATGAAAAGTGAAAGTTGGTTAAAGTGGGGTGGTGGCAAATGAGAGGAGGGTATAAGGAAAGAATAAATGTGGCACTGACCGGCCTCTGGTATCTGCAGCAGCGCGGCGGCGGCGCGCAGGGCGGAGCGCTTTAGCTCGTCCTGCTTCTCATATTCCTGCTTCACAGAGTTGGCCTTCACCTTCATAGTGCAAGTCGCGCGCAGCGGCTCCACCAGGCTTTCCAGTCCTGTGTAACAACAAATTTATTGACAACCTTATTGAGTTGGAAAATAATTCCTGTTAAACATGTCCTTTGTGACTTAGGTGCAATTTAATGATCAATGAAGGAGTCTTGTAGGTTAAGTATGAGAAATCTATAATAGGCGACTATTCCAATAATCATTAAATCACCGAGTGCGGCAGTGAGAGGCAAGGGATGCTTCGGTAAGATGGGATAAACGCGTGGCTCACTCTGTAGCACGACCGCGGGGCAGAGGTGCGCGAGGCGGGCGCACATGAGGTAGGTGAGCATCTTGATGTCGTAGTGGTCGCGCAGGCCGTCCTCCACGTGCCGCAGGAACTCGAACACGTCGAGCCGGTCGAGGCAGGTGCCCAGCAGCGTGTACATGCACTCGAAGGCCGCCTTGCGCAGGTCCAGCCCATCATCCACTGAGTGCTTGAACGGGCCCATCTCCACCTCCCTTATCAACTCTTTCTGTAAACAATTACATTACACATTATTGTCGTATTTAACAGTTTATCTATATTATTCAGTCTTTATTCTACGAACATAAATGATCTATATCTCTGGTCTATTCTATTGATTCTTTCCAAGACGTCAGTTTTGTATGTGGGAGTGCGAGTGTACCTTGACTTTGGTCTCCTCGTATATGGTCGGCAGCAGGGCGGGCAGCAGGTCGCGCACCAGCGAGGGCTTGTTGTGAGCGGCCGAGTTGAAGGCGACGAGCGCGACGCGGCGCACGCACAGCGCCTCGTCGCGCAGCGGCACCAGCAGTTCCGACATGCACCCGCGCAGCAGCGGGTCGATCGCTTGCGGCTGCACACAACGCACACAACACCTTTCATAATATATTTGTTTATATTGCTATATGCAGAGTGCATAATGTTTGCCAATCTTAACAATAAATCAAAAGAGTTTTACGCCTATACATCAGAAAGTATAAAAACACACTTTTGAAACACAATATCTTCCAAAACTGACCTGATCTGATATAGTAAATTTAACAGCGGTAACGGCGGTGGTTCGCGTGAGCGGCTCGGGGGACTTGAGGAACTCCTTCAAGTGCGGCAGTAAGTCTTTCGGCTCCAGCAGGCACAGCTTGCCTAAGCATTCGGCCACCTGCCAGTACAAAACTGATAATCAGAAAAGACAGTTCCTCCGAGGACAAACAGTTTAAAGCTTTAATATATGAACACCAGCAACAGATAGTCAGCTGACATTCGATACATACGACGTTACGCGATCCCTCCTCCGCGCATTGACAGTGTTTGGAGAGCTGCACCCAAATCTCTGGTATGAACGGTCTCAAAGCCTCTATTCCCTCCGGACTGCAGGATTCACAAGTTATTATCTGGAAATGGATATATAGATAATATATTTCTACAGCTACAGAGCAAGTCTATTATTTTTTTTTTGTTAATTAAATATAAGATACCTCTCTGAGTGAGTGCAGCAAGAGGTACTGCCGCTTTGGCTGAGCCTCGATCTCGCCGAGGATGAACGGCAGGAACTCGGGCAGATTGCCGACCGCCACCGAACCCAGCGCGTAGCTCGCCGCCGACTTAACCTCCTCCGACGACGACGTGAAAGAGTTCAACAGCACCTCCTTTAGATTCGGAATCGAACTTAGGTCCCTGCGGAGAAAACAATCGAAATAAATAATCAATGACAATAATAATTCGGTTCTGTCTTGTATCGCTATTTATCAAGAAATTAGTAGTGTTATTTATCAGGTTCTATATATCGTGTGAGGGTACGGGGTGCTACTGACAGCCTGCGTCCGATCTCCGCGAGCGCGAGCAGCGCAAACATGTGGTGGTTGTCGGAGGGCAACTGCTGCACGTCGCGCAAGAAGCCGCGCACCACGTCCAGCGCGTCCGACCCGCCCTGCACCGCCACTGCGCCCACGCACTTCGCCAGCGAGTGGAATGCCTGCCACACAACAATACATACATCTTGTGTACCATTCAAAAGAATGAAAAGTCTGGTATTTTGTATAATTCTCACGATGACAGCGGTGTCACCTGTTTGATATGGTGCGCGGATGCGTTGTGGTCGTGCATGGAGTGTACGGGCGCCACCAGCATGGCGAGCAGGTCGCGGCGCGAGCAGCCCGCCACATCAGCCGCCACCAGCGCGCACAGCACGCCCAGCATCGCCTTCAGTGCGCCGCCTGCAACACAATACACGACACCGGGACCTATTAAACACTAGTTGATACTAATAAAGGCGTCCTGAAGTACTGATTTATGCCAAATTGTTGCGTGTGTTAATGTTGCAGCGCATCCACAGTTATGGTATCATACCTTGCAACAGGGGTGACTTGGCGAGCGCAAGGATGTTGGGTGTAAGCGCCTGGCGCGCGTCCGGCGTCAGTGCAGCGGGGCAGCGTAGGCAGGCGCTGCGCACCAGCATCAGCGCCGTCTGCGCGCAGTGCAGGTCCGACTCGCACACCAGCGCCGGCACTTCTACCAGCACCTACGACACGCCACTACATATATACCACGTGTCAAAGAACAGAAGTACATATAAGCATCTCTATATTACACTTTAAGAAAAATAGTAACAAATTATTTGAAATATGATTATGGCACTGAAATTTCACGTATAAAAAATGTCACAGGGACAGCGTGCCAGTGACGTCACAACTTAACGGATAGAGTGTATGCAAAAAAGTGCAAAAAAAATTTTTCTTTACATTCTGGTCAGTTATATTTCTAGTAGACGTGGATGAGTACACGAATTTTTATTTGTGTTTAACAAAAAGTAGATTAATAATACATAAAATAAATACAAACCTTGCTCAGTAATTCGATACTGATGTCATTACTGTAGTTCTGTACAAGTGTATCTAACAACACCAAAGTCGACAACTTGAGGGCTCTCTGATTTTTTCTTAGAAATGAACCCAAGATCGGGACAGCATCGGACTGAAAATAATTTAAAATTTCTATTAGAACATGCGAGATCAATATGAAATAACGTTGCAAAAAGAAACTGAATTTTGCGAGTAAATAACAAAATTGTTCATGTTAAAGTTGAGTCCAAATGAATGTTGAGTATTTCAAACAGAGCATAAAAGCTATATTTTTACCAGAATAGGTCTTAAGTCGATGCGCAAGGGCGATGCGGCGACTTTGGTGAGTGCTTTGACAGTGGTGAGACGGGTGATCTCGTTACGTAAGCGTTCCAACAGTATTGGCAGGCACACGGGAAGTTCATTCTAAAACAAACCATAAATTGTTATTCACTTAGAGAAGTTATAAAACATCTTAGATAGTGAGCACAAATCCAAACTAAATAATGCTAGCTCACTAGCGCCCCCTGTCCATGTCAAGTGTTACAAGATTATACTGTATCTGTCTTGTCATGATTTTTCTATGCTTATATAAGTAATACATCCCTTCTTACTGTTGCACTGTAAGGTCCGTTAAATTGTTAATTTCATAGATTACAATTTTTAACCAACATTACTGTCTTTCTTAGTATATGGTAGACATACGCCCGCGCGCAGTTCAATTTACCTGCAGATAGTCGCCGAAGTGGCAGAGCAGCTGTCCGCAGGCGGCGATGGCGCGCTCCTTCACCTCCTGGTCCATGTCGGCGGCGCGGAGGCGCACCAGCGTGCACTCGAACATGGCCGGCACAAACTGACGCAGCTCCCCGGGCACCTCCACTGAAGCCTCCGGCGCTTCCTCGCCTATCACCTCCACCTTGTCTATAACATGTTTTAATTTTAGACGCGTTATAGAGGTCACAGTTATCGCTCGATTGTAGATCTGTGGATATCTACTAACCTTGTTTTTTTTTTCAATCTAATTCTTCGAGAAACATGAAAAGCAGTTTATTCAAAGAAATGTAACATTTGACTTGTTTTCGAATAAAATCGTACTAACCGAGAGGTCTCATGACTTTGACCAGTGTCTGCAGCACCCTGAGGGCCTCCGCGGTGACTTTGTAGAAAGGGTCCTGCACGCTGGCCAGCACGGCGGGCATGAGCGCAGCGACGTGCGGCCGCATGGTGTCCGCTGGGTGGCCGCGCACCAGACACACCACGAACACCAACGTCTCTATCTTCATCGAGGACGCGGTGCCTTTGTCGCTGCAGAAAAAGTATATTAGTATAGAAAAAACTCAGAAGTAACTATTCAACTCTTTTTATGCTCAGAATAACATATATAAAATTAGTATCATAATGAAGTAGTACTCTTGATAAAGTTTGACATACGTGAGTGCGGGTGTGAGTGCTCGGATGACGCGCGCGGCGTGATCGGCCAGGCATCCAGGCGCGGCGGCCAGCAACTCGCGCAACAGTGCCAGTGCGCAGCCGCGGGCGCGGGCGCTCCTGCCGCGGATCACGCGCAGCGCACCACGCACCACGCCCGACACCTAAACAATACCTCACGTGTTAACAGCGACACTATTTTGTGAAAGTAAGTAAAGTTTATTTAATATACTTGTGTATATACAAAAAATAGTTAAATTTTAACAATATTCATAAAAATACAATACACAGTAAGAAATAATAAAGAACCTTAACTCACCCTCTGTAGAAGTAATGCCTGCGGGGAATCATCAGAGGGAACGATGGGCATCTGCAGCGCAGGCGGCGGACGCGTCGCTCTCAACAGAGCTGTGTACGCACTTAGAATGTCACATTTCACATTTTCTTCGCGTTCTGTTAAAAAAATACATCTTATTAAACTCATTATAATACATTAAAATATATTTCAATGCTTCATTGCTAAACTTAATTAGATTATACTTTGAACTGACTAGTTTAAAACGAGCAAGAACGGCTGTTCTTCTCGTTCTTCAGCAGGCTTGCTATCATAATCAAATTATATTATATCTTAGTATATATTAGTCTAATTATAACTGTTGATTTTAATGATAAACCCAAACCTTTAAATCTTGCAATCAAAGCAGGTGATACAGTCTGATACATTTCAGCTAACAGTTCGTGTCGCGTCGCTATCACCGATTCCAGGCACTTGGCTGCGGCGCGGCGCACCTGTACGATCCAAATTTTAATAAAAACTGATAAACACAAAAAGTTCAGGAACACATTTAAGTGATTGCCAGTATCCCACAATAATAACCTAGTCTTTGTAACCAATGTAGTGTTGTTTATAAAAAACATTAAGCCAGAATCTATAGTTTGGGGTTGCCATAAACAAAATATTTAATGTATCAATTAACTCACTTTCCAAGACATGTCATCATCATCGGAGTATTCTTCAGAGTCAGATTCTGCGTCAGCATCAGGCTCTACTGATTCATCCTCCATTTCTTCATCTTCCCCCCCACCACCCTCTTCCTCGTCCTCATAGTTGTAGTTGGGATCATATGTTATCATGTTCAAACATAATTCTATAATCTGGAAGTAAAACATATACAATATTTGAGAATTTAATGACATTTTTTATAAAAAAATTATTATTTATTCTGTAAATAAACACTCATTGTTTGGTGAAATTACGATATTTAACACTTACTGTTGGAATATGAGGCTGCACTTCTTTCGGGCATTTAAGCACAAAAGCTTCTAGTGCCTGCAGACAATGTTCACGTAACTCTTCATCAGCATCACTAGAATGCTCTAGTACTTGCGGTGCCACACGCCACAATTGCTCTCCAAATCTATGACCAGCTTGTCGGCTATGCAGAATATAGATAAAATATTAATGATAGAATGATTACTTTTGCATGATTTCATTGTTTAAAAAAAATACTTATTTCCAGCAAAAAATACACACAAACATATACAGTATTGTTGTCTTACCACACAGAAGCGATACACTGAATGTGTGTACGGCTGACACTTGAAGATGTGGATGAACTCAGTCCCTCCAGCAGATGGTCAATAAGTTTACTGTATAATGATGCATTGCAAGACATCACCAGATGTGACAATGCAACTATTGTGCGTTTACGAACAGCCTGAAGAAAAAGTTTTGTTGTTTAAAAACATTAGATGTAAAAAAAAATTATAAGAACAGAATCTGTAAAACGCTTATTAAAGTCATGTAATGCAAAAATGCTTACATGATATTTCAAAATAATATTGCAACATTTAGAATAGTCAAAAAACACTTATAATTACCTGACGGGGTGATGAAAGTTGGGGCAGTAAGGAATTTAATAGCAATGGATGAAATGATATCAGCAGGCCTCCGAATCTACTTAGTAAATCTGCCAAGATGTCAAGTGCCTCCAACTGCACGGAAACATCCTCTTGCTAAAATTTGTAATCAAATATTATTTTAATTTGAATTCATTGAACATAGCATTGATATTTAACTCACTCATCTTCCAATAATAAAATTTTGCAAGTAAAACTTCACAAAATTACTAATATTGGAAGTTATACTTCAAAATGGATAATGTATTTATTTTTTACTATCTCCTAGTTTTCTTAATCTCCTGGTTAGTTAATTACAAATTTATATTGCATATTTTACAGGATGTTCAAAATATTATTAGAATTAATAACAAAGAGTATTTATAATAGAGCATAAGTTTATACATAATTTTGTAATTGAATAAATGCTCAAAGACAATAAAATTACCTTTTCAATAGCACTACTGAGTTTTCCAGTGATTTTCTTACAAACATTGGCGGCTAATGTATTTGAGCCAAGTGGAAGTTCTGATATCACAGTTTTTAAGCCAATACTACTTATATCTCTTAATTGTTCAGTGTCAGAGAGCATGTTTGCACAAAGGGTCTCAACAATGCCTTCAACTTGGAACTCCTTCACTTTGTTGACAAGAGGACCAAGACTGAAAACATGAACAATAACTTTTACCATTGTAATGTCAGGGTAACAAAAACAGTATCCCAATAAATTATTTCACTCACCATTTCACAGCTAAATTTTGGACTTCACCGTTTTTGTCCTCAAGTAAACGTAAAAGCATCTTGACGACCTTTCTCTCCGAGTCATCATCAAGCTTTATACTATCTTTTTGTAGTTCGGTCATCAAATCATTTGTGGCCATAAATCTAAAGTCTTTGTCATTAGATGTCATCTGAAAATTAGTACATAATCATATAAATATAAAGTTATAAGATACAGCTTTAAGTTTTTAAATTCAATACTTGACATATCCTTAAATTTATAACCAACTAAACGCGCCGGTTACCTTCTCGAGAAGATGTGCTATTTGATAGGATACACTGGCCATTTTGACTGGATTTAGCCTTCAGGTTTTTAATATTTCAACTGAACACCTGTATTTACAGTGATTTTTTTAATTTAAACACAAAATGAGTAAGCAAAAAACATTTGAACAAATTCTGAAATCCAACTTAGAAGCCACTGAAATGATCAAAAATTAATTGCTATCAAATCTGACTGATCCAAATCCATTTCGTAGTTTACCAGTACTACAGACAAAATATGCTAAAATGCAAAATTGAATTGAGTAACAGAGTATCGAGTATCTATGTTATGTAGTAAAAATTGTCAAGGATAGATTTCGAAAGCGAAAATCTAATTAAAAACTATTTTTCTCATCTAAAACGCTATGTAGTAAAATAAATAAATCAAACATCAGCCGAACACCGATCGCCGTGGAGATCTTTGGGGGAGGCTTTCGCTCAGCAGTGGGCGACGTGTGGCTGATATTATGATGATGATGATAGTAAAACATAAGGCTAACTAATAACTCTTGAAACCTTAACAATGACGTTATCGGAGCATTAATCAGAACATATTCGAACAATGCCACTTTAGTCAATTTTAGTTGGCTTAAAAGTGTCGGTGCCATAGTAGAAAGTAAAAAAAAAAAAATGTCTAAGATTTTGAGACCGACACTTGACATGCTTCATGCTTTGACATTATCCAAACCAAAATTATAACCTTACTCTAACTTCGTTGCTTTAGTTTTAATCACATGAACTCATTTAAACTTAATAATTACAGGTTGTATTGTTAAAATGTGTTATGTAGTTCCATACTTTAAATGAACATAAGTATTACAAAACTGACTTCATTTCTATGATAAAAATCGTTTTAATAGAATTTTCGGCATGGATTTGTTTATAATTAATAGGTAATACCTCATTGCACATATTTTACTTCTAAAACATGCGGTCTTGACCTGCGTGACATGGTGTACAAGTGATGAAAGCTAATCTGAACTCTGTTGACAAAAACGACAAACTTTACCTTTCTTGTATAGCAGCTTTGAATATTTAATTCCTAAGATGTTATTATTATAATACAATGAATATAGCGGTGTATTTTAATTATTTTTTTATTTTTTTTTACATAGATACAATGGAGAAAATGTTGATGAAGACCTTATTGATAGAGAAACAAAACATCTTCAGAGATTAAAACAAAAAATAGAAGAGAGAAAGAAAACACATGAAACACAAAAGGTTGTAGATGTCATAACACTTAAGCAGGATGAAGAAAAAGTAGACATAGACACTAAAAACCAAGTTAATTTAGAAGAAAGTGGTTTTGTTGATCTTAATGAAGATGGTAGTAAAGATTTTCCTGACGAGAACCATACTGCTAAAAGAAAAAAAGATACAAATGATAAAGGTGTTGAATTCAAAGTGCTTGGTTTAAATGATTTTGAGAAAAAATCTAAGGTAATTTCCTTATTATATTAAAACACATGATTACAACAGTCGCATACACATTTTTATCATCATTACCCTCTGCTAGAAATAAGCCTATTCATAAAAGAATAAAATAAATAATATAATTTAGTCATACATTAGTATGCTAACTTTTGTTGCTTGTTACAGGTACAACGAGTTTTACCGCATTGGCTTTCTCATCCTTACAGTGTTTCAAAAAGTCTTCAGAATTTAAATTGTAAGGTGGAAGATCAAACTTGGTTACACAGCATCTTGAAGACAACATTACTTAATGAAGGTGTTACTCATTTGTTTCCTGTGCAAGAACAGGTTATACCATTTGTATTGAATGAACATAAATTGCCATATCCCCTGTGGCCTCATGACATCTGTGTTTCTGCGCCTACTGGCAGTGGAAAAACATTGACATTTGTTTTACCAATTATTCAGGTAAAGGGTCATATTTACTTAGCTCAATTTGCTGGTAGTTTTTTTGTTTTCAATATAAAATGTTGGTAGTTTTTTTGCTTATACATATTAATATTTATTGTCAACATTGCAGGTAAACTTAATAAGCTTGTGTTAGGATATGGTTCACGACAATAGTCCAATGGTGATCAAAGCCACAACCGTTAGATTGGTAGTCGCCACCCTGAACCATTGGTTTGAATTAAAAATTAAGAATTACATGCTACTTGTCATTTTCAGGTATTAATGAATCAACTTGGTCATTACATTAGAGCACTTATTGTTTTGCCAGTTCAAGAGCTAGCAGTACAAGTTTTTAAAGTATGTAAAAAATATTGTACTAATACTGGTTTACGACCTGCTTTATTGAGCGGCTCAACGCCTTTACAGCAAGAGCAACAAACACTTATGAAATATAGTAAGTTTTTCATTTATATACACAATTACGAAAATCATAGATTATTTATGTTTAAGTTCATATAGACTGCTGTTGCAGTGTTATGTGTCTTGTTTACAAGTAAATACAAAATAAAATCTTTTCCTTTACAGCAGAGTCATCGGGATGGATTAGTGAAGTTGATATTATTGTGTGCACTGCGGGAAGATTAGTACAGCATTTGCAAAATACTGAAGGGTTCTCTTTGAAACACTTGAAATTCCTTGTGATAGATGAGGCTGATAGGATCATGGGCAATATACAGAACCACTGGCTGTATCACATGGACAGACATATAAGACATGAAAATGAATTGACAACAAATAAAGTTCCACATTTAAATTGGAATAGTATAACTGATCAAAAATCACTACCACACAAATTACTATTTTCAGCAACACTAACACCTGACCCCGAATTATTAGAACAATGGGGTTTATTTCAACCAAAATTATTTTCTGTTGCACCAATTTCGGATTTAGACGGGGGTGCTTTAATAAAAAAGTATACAACACCCGATGAACTATTAGAAAATTATGTAGTGTGTAATGCCGAAGAAAAACCTCTTATTTTATTTCATCTACTAGTAGAAAAGAAATGGGATAAGGTACTTTGTTTTACCAATTCAGCTCAGTCAGTACACAGATTAGCTGTTCTACTAAATAAATGGGGAAAGGAACAATGTCTTAAAGTAGCTGAATTATCATCAGCGTTGGACAGAACGTCAAGAGAAAAAGTGCTTGAAAAATTTAAACAATCTGAAGTCAATGTGTATGTTCAATTTTTCTTTATTATAATTTCGCTGTGTCTTGTAATATTTGAATTTTAATATCTGACATTTATTTTCAGAATAATAAGCACTGATGCTTTAGCAAGAGGAATTGATATTCCAGATTGTAGTTATGTGATATCATATGACCCACCAAGGAATATTAAGACATATGTTCATAGAGTCGGTAGAACAGGGAGAGCAGGAAGAATAGGTCAAGCAGTGACAGTTTTAAACCACAATCAACTTAATATGTTTAAGGTGAGCTTTTTAAACGACTGAATATTTATTATCTCTGTTAAGCAATCTTTTCACTGGACTAATCATCAAACTTCACCCTTAGGATAGTATCAAAATTTTGTATAAAAATGATCTTTCAGGAACTAATACAATCAAGTGGGAAGAGTGAAATTAATCAGTTAAAAGTATCAGAAAAATCCTATAGTCATTTGTTGCAAAGTTATGAATCAGCAATTCAAGAAACAAAAAGAATAATTCATAATGAAATAAACAATAAAGTTAAAAAGTCTATTGAACTGAAGAGAGGTATGAAGAACAAGTCAAGAAAGAGAAAACAAAACGAGTAAATTAAATATAGCAAATATCTATGGTTATAATAAATAATAAAAAAATATTTGTTTTGTTTACTTTAACAAATTTAACGAAGCTAAATTCTAGATTCTCACGGTAAACACTTTTAAGTTTCACAATGATCCCTGGTCCCTGCTAACCTAAGGACCAACAGCACTATTGTGGTCGCCTCCAAAATGCTACCTCACTTATGGCAGACAATATTTTGTCTGAGCTTTTTACAATATATAATATTTTTTATCGAATGCAGTCGAATGATTGGCTTAGCTGATCTTTAATTATGGATAGATCGACTCCCCGTTTTAAACCTTAAACACGCGTTTTGATACTACTGACTGTTAATTCTATCTCGGTTTTTTCGAGCTCATCAGCGCTAAAATGAAGAAAATTAAACACGACCGCTCTTAGTCTACATTTTTTTAAGAGGTTAGTTGTTGGCTCAAATGAGCTAGAATCTAGAGCCGTAAAATTTTCGGTTTTTTCTTAAAGAAGATGGTGTGACTCTATGGCCGAATTTAAAATTTGACAATTTGTTTATAAATAAACGGTCAAACGGTTTCAAAATAATTTTGGCTACGTTCAAATCTTTGTTTAAGTTACAAGATTTATTAAAGAAAAACGATGACAATGTCATCAACCACTGTTGTCCAAAATCATATAGGAACTATTACTTTTCCTAATCCTGTGAGCAATATTGAAGCTCACTTTTTATATCCTAAATTGGTCATCATAGAAGACAGAAGAAAAGTGACTATTATAGATATTGAGTCTGAATTTAACAATGAAATTAGTAAATCTTTGGACTTTGATTTGGATGACGAAATCACTGATAACATTTTGTTGGATCATTTTCTTTGGCTTACACTCAAGTCTTATGCACTTGTAGTAATAAGCATTAAGACAGGTACCTTAGTTAATATAAGATGTAACAATTATGCAAGTTATAAAATCTGCCAGTTTGTAAAATCTAATAATAATCTGATTTTAATGAGTGAAAGTGGAGAGTGTCTTACCTTGCCATTTTTAGCTGAGCTAGATAATAATATGAAACAAAGTGAAAATGAAATTGTTGTTACTCTTGAAAAGTTACACATTTCTCGGTCAGATTTAAAATCTCAGGAAAGTATAAGTCTATTGAACGAATTGAATGCATACATTGAAACTGGTACGGTGATGTTACAATGCAACACAACAGGCATAATAGATGTAATGTCTACTAGTGCATTATTGGAATATATTGTTCCGTGGACCCACTCTCTGATAATGGCTAATAAATCCAATATGTGGATGATTGATCTCAGAGATTTCAGCACAGTATATCAATTTTCAAATGAATTGTCTAAATATTATCCACTCAGAGCTGTCAACAACACTTTCTATTATCTATTATGGGATGAAGAAAAGGTAAGTTAATCTTAAATAAATCTATTGGTAATTTTTTTTCAAAGAAAAGGCAAACAAGTATTGGAACATCTAATATTAATTGATCCAACTCTTATCGATGTCTGGAGCACCAGAAGAATTGCACATGTACTGGCGGCCTTTTAATAATTCTTACTAATTTTTAAACCAGAAAGTATGTTAACCAAGATGATAACTAAACTCCTTTTTATTGTACAAAAGATACATATGATGGATGTTATTAATCAGTCAATTTGTGTTTTTTGATTAAATTTTTATATTGTTAATATTGTAACCTATTTTCTTCCAGGTACAAGTTAAAAGTGCTTCAATGTCCCATAGTGAAAATGATGAATCCGAAACATCAGACAACAAAGTAACAAGTAAAACTACTCAAGACAATCTTAAGGTGCAGTTAAACACTATTGTCAATTCAGCAATATCTAATATAAAACCTGCTCAGGTACTACCACAGTTGCAGGCATTATTTAACAACATAACAGATTTTAGTTTTCTTATCAACGCTGCCATAAAACTTTGTAAACAAAATATTTCTTATAAAGTCATTGTATATCCTCTTCAAGCTAAAATTTTAAGCAAAAATGATAATGTTTTAATAAACTTAATCACTGATCTGACAAATAAAATAGATTTACTTGAGTACATAATCTTTAGAGGTAATAATTTTTATGAGGATATTGATGTGTTTAAACTAGACTTTATCCAACTATGCATTTTATTTATATCTAAATCAGATTTAGATTTGGCTTCAATCTGTTGGTTAAAATATTCTGAAACAAGGCTTAAAATCCAACCTAATGATATTGTCAATTTTCTCAATGCTATACCTTTTAATATTAAACTTGGTGCTTTGATTATATGGTTAAACAATTTTGTACCATCTGTTTTGGAAGAAAATCCATTTTATGTTGATTTGTTTGTTAAATGGACCACAGAAAGAGTTATTTATTTAGAGAAGTCGCCATATTGGCCCAAAATAGGTCTGAAATTTATACAAGAGATCATTCAGGTTCTAGAAACATCAATACAAACAATTTCAATAAGACCAATATCACTGGACGATTTAGACATATTAAAAGATCGAATTCATTATATAATGGAACTCAAAGAGAAGTATAAAATAAACATGCTGCTGAGTGAGTTGAGCTCACAGAATCCCACTGAAGTTGCTGTAATAGTGTTGCGTCGTTGTTACACTGAAGATTTAGAGGAATTTCTTCAAAATAATTTACCAAGTTACGCTATAAGACATTTGTTTGATTTAGATGATTTGTTATATTCTTTTATTGAAAGTGAAGCAGCTGTAAGTGGAGGTAGCGTTGATGGTGTTCGTTTGCAACTCTTACTAAATGCTTTTCGTTCCAATAGTAACAAACTAAAATGCCTATTACAAGTTTTGAAAGTCTTGGATGTTCCTTGGAATAATAAAATTTTAGAACTCGCCATTACTGCGGCCGCTTCGGCCAACACAGACTTCACAGTCACGGATGAAGATAGGATATTAGGCCAAGATATACACATAGAACTGAATTATGCAAAAGTGAAGGTAGTTCTGAAAAAGTATAATTTTCCTTTGACATGTACTGATTATAATTTGGTTCTGCATAAGGTAATTGATGCCACATCTATTGATCTATGTGATTTAAAGATAATTACTACAGTGTTACCGCAGTATGCAAATACCAGCAGCATATTATACATTGATAAATGCTTAAAAAATTGTGAAACTAAGCTAGCACTAAATTTTTTTGAACAATTACCTAATAAAGACAGAAAAATATTAATCAAAACGATAATAAACAAATATGAACTTATAAACATTGGAACCGACTTTAATGCTACCCTTGAACGGAATTATCTTGATTTTTTAAAAGGCACAAAATGTGTTAATAACATTCAAATGAAAACTTTAGAAAACATGTATCATTTAAAAAATTCATATAGCATACGATTGAGTCTTGATGCCATATACAAAGAAAGTTGTTGTACACGAGAGGTGGACCAGTGGATTCAAAATGATGGAGCATCAGCGAGTTCAGGACGTGGTAGATGTCTCACAAAGTTGGTGAATATAGATCTATGTAGAAATTCTGCTTTAGTAGCACTTTTGCGCCGAACGTCTACAAGTCAAGATGTGTGCAAAGTCATTGAGTGTATGATAACATCTGATCCATGCAGCCAAAAATTGACTCAAATATTGCAATCTTTTAAAGACGGAAATAATTCTAAGCTTTTAATAGAATGCAATGATGTATTAACACAATTGGTGTTAAATTGCGACGAAGAAGATATACATGTGTTAATTACAAGGATGTCTATTTTAAATTCATTAATTAATACGAATGTGGTGTTGAAAAACTTATCAGTAGCATGGAAATTCCATTACATATTTTTACCGATTTCTTCAGTTAATGCATTGAATGATTTGATTGATTTTTATAGTAAAATATCAACGAATGAATACAATTTGGAAAGTGAAATTCTAAATATAAGCAATAAAAACGACTTAATTCCGTTCAGGATAATTTCACATCTTATGGTCACAGTATTCGAAATGGAAAGAAGCTCATGTGATGAATTATTGAAAGTAAGGGACGGAGTAGCCAGAAAACTGTTAACTAAAATAATATCATTACAAGACATTGATAATGCATTACTGACCATTCTGTTAATCATTCTAACTCGATTTGAAGATGAGAAGGATAACACGTGGGTGTTAGAAATTCTACGCGCACAAAGTGAAACGTTGGCGCCTAATATAATGCATTATTTATCGGTTCCGGTGACACGAAGTATATTTGGATTGAGTACAATCTTGCCAGGGAATTTAATCGCTTACCCACCTCAATATATATTAAAATCAAAGTTCAATATAGAATTGTCAGAAATAGCTTTACCAGATGGAAGTGAAGAAACATGGGACGTGAAAGTTGTTCTTTTCCATGTATTGAGGCAGTATCCCGATACTACCCTGGAACGGCTTCATGATTTATGTCGTACCTTCCATGTCACTTTGGATGATGGTTTATCATTGCTACTTATATCGGTTTTAATTAATTGGAATCTAAAGTATAAGTTGGTCGACGATGATCTCGGTTGTCGTAAACTCAAATTGGAAAACGACGAGAAAGAATTGATATTGAAATGCCACATAATTTTGGATAGCATAGAAAAAAGAAATTTTATTCAGGATGTATTAAACGATTTTTGGAAAAGTGGTGAAATACTATTACACGGTTCAGTAATTTCGATCAATCCTTATTATTATGAGGTATACTTTTGCATATATCTCTTGATATTTGGCTCGAATGCGGAGCTCCGCAATAATAAGGAATATTACTTATTACACTTTTTAAAATATTACAATAGAAAAGGAACTCCAAAACAATATGAGTACGAAATGTTCTCTGTGAAAGGCATGTTTCCAGAAATAGGCTACTACCGACTACCTTTTCATCTCTTTATGCGAGAGGATATGTGGACTCATCTAAAATCTGAAATAACTTTAGAAACGTATGAACGATGGCTTCAAATCGTTTCAATGTTATCATTAAATAAAGATTTGCAAACTGCAAGGGATATGATTTGTAGCAACGCCGTAAAACAAACGATGACTTCAAGAACAAAAAGCGAAGAAGCCATCCCGACTTCGAAGGAGAATGAACCGTGGCGTTTAACTTCTAGAGAAGAGCCTTTGCTTCGCACAGCGCATAAGTGTGTTCGCCACATTGCGAACATGGAATGGGCCGGTGCATGTCTGTTCTACGTTCTTCAAGGCTGCGCGCGGGGCGCTGATCAAGTGGCGGCAGCACATTTATGTTTTCAGTTTTCTCAGCGTTGGGCCACTCTTCAACCCGGAAATCGCGCCCTTCGTCAAATGGAACGTTTGTACTCTACTTTATCGACACGACATGCATTGCATAATATAAATTGGGCCTGTGAAGAATTCATTCGATTGTCCACTGAACCCGCACAGCTCATTCATGCTATGTACCTTCACCCGGATTTTGTTGATAAGATCGCACGCTATGACGTTAACCGTGCTGCAAATGAAATTGCAGACAAAAATAATATAAATATAAGTTCTATTCGAATACAAATTTTAGAAAATTTGCTTGAAAAGAACGAAAAAGATAACGAAACTTTGCCAGGACTAAACACTAGAGAACTTATAACCGCTAAGTATATACTGCGAGCAACATGTCCAAAGATGGCAGCCATTTATTTGTCTAGAATCGCTTTAGATGAGGATTGTGAGTTTAATAAGTGCAAAAAACTTAGAGCTTTCCAATGTTTGATGAGCGTTGTAGATTCTGACACTGCAGTAAAAGTAACTAATCGGGAGCGTGACTCTCTTTGGGCCTTACTTTTGGAATTACTGTATGTTGTTAATCTTGAAAAAATTGACATGCCCTGGGTAGTTGCAACATTTGTGCAAGATAAAGTACTCGCCCTTCAACAATTACTCCAAGTTGCTAACGGAAATATTGGAGGTTTAAAAATCTCGGCTGCACTGGCGTGTAGATACGGGGACGCACATATTATACGTGAGTTAATTCCTCTACTACTTCGTGCATCATTACACGAGGAAGTGATTCCTATACTATTAAAACACTGTAATACTCTTGATGAAGTCACATACACGGCTTGGCGAGCAGTTATGCTAACGCCATTCCAGCGGGCAGATTACCCTATTACGGAACGACAGAAGAAAAAATGTCTTAAAGTTTTAAATTTGCTACCTGTTTGTCCATTGATAAAAGATGAAGATTTATTAGAAATATGGAAACATTGTGTGCGTTGTAAGTGCCTAGGTCTCGGTTGCTTAGTCCTACCATACATGACATCACAAACTCGGCAAAAGTTAACCGAACTTCAAAAAATTGATAGAAGAAATCTTATAATAAGCATCAAAAATTTACACTCAGAGTCGTATCTCGTTCCCGGAGCAATGATTGCACTTGAAAATTTAAGTTCAAAAACAAACCGTTAAATGGTCAATAACTAATTTTAGCAAGGAATTTTAATACATATATACAATTATCAAAATGTATAAATTTTTCGTAATTTTCTTAGTATGTTATACCAATAAATCATATTATATATATATTTTAATTTTTATTTACTTAAGTATATATAAACTGTTTATTTAAAATAAGATGATATGCATTTAAAAAATTAGTATCATTTTTATGTACACTTTAAAAATAATAATTAAGAAATAATTTTTTTATTTATGTTTGTACAAAACTACACCTGAATGATTTCCAGCTCAGAATATTGTAAAATGTTCAATAGCGTGAGGGCTGCATGAGTCAGTTGTATATTCTTAATGTATTGTGTAAATAATTAAATAAACATTCAAATTTTTTGGATTTTTCTTTCTTACTTCAATACATTTTTACTAACATTATGGGAATATTCTTAGTTAATGATTAACATTTACATAGTTATATGCTATTTTCTGAAAGATAATTTATTTTGTATTTTGTAAGAAAAAGTACTAATTAGTACTCTTTTCATTAACGTCTCCGTCTGTTTCAGTTTCATTAATAAATAAAACCTTATTTGTTAGTTCCAAAACGCAATAAAAAACGTAGACATTAAGTAGGTTTATCCAACCAAGGCAAATTTTTTATCTACCTTACAAATGGGTTGCAAGTAAATGACAATGATTTTATATAATTTACTGCTGGCAATGCCATCTCAAATAAAGGACCATAAATTCCATGTCCACGGGCAAGTTGTTCTGGTGTTTCATTTGATTTACTTTTTCTCTGAGCAACATTTACAATGTCTTCTCTTAATAATAATATAATTAAAGTAGATTTACTATGGCTTAGAGCTGATGCTAAGTGCAATGGTGTATGCGCTGAAACAATAATTAATATACAGTTATTGCTTAGCAGAACACATGTAAAAAATAAGATTATGTATTTTTTTGTACCTCCATCTGATAAAGCAGCCGGATCAGCTCCTGCTGCTAGTAGTCTAGCAACAGCTAGATAATTATTCCAATTGCATGCTGAATGTAATGGTGTCCATCCTAGCTCAGTTCTTGCACTTACTTTTGCACCAACACTTAATAAGTATGCAATACAAGCTAAATGATTTCCATAAGCGGCACGGTGAAGGGGTGTGTATCCATCAGAGTCTTGTACATTGACAAGACTAGGGCTTTTTTGTACAGTTTCCTTTAAAATATCTAATTCTCCATTTTCAGCTGCCCACAACACATAATCAACTGGATTATCTGAAAACGTTAAAAATCTATTAATATTGAATAATATTTTTCTGGTGTCTACAAATTACATCTATGTGTTGTTTTGCAGATCTAAAAAAGAAAATAATAAATATGTCCAGTTTTGTTTCCTATTTGGGTCATTGAAGTATGCTTGCCACTTCTAAACTAATAAACATAGTAGATACTACAATAAATTCAAAATAAGTGTCTTATTTCTATCGGACGTTTATTATATAGTGTTACAAATGTTTCACATAACATTATCTACCTTTTGGATTTTTTACAATGTCCACGTCTTGATCGGCATCATCCCATCCAGAAACAAACATCCCAGATGTTTCAGGGTTCCTTTTACAGCGCTCAATCTCTTGGGCGATTTGTTCATAATTGCGAGTATTTATAGATTCCTCTTCTGAATCAGACATTATTAAGAAGTAATATGATAAAATCAAATTCTAAGGTAATGATTAACGGACATAGTTCGTTTTCTTAATTAAAAATTGTTAAAACAATGTACAGCTTGATCGATTTGACAACTGTTATCAAGATTGAAGACCATTGAATTGAAGACGATATAACTTTAGTAGTACGTTTAAGATTGATCTGTTTTATTTTCTGGCTACGAAACGTTCTTAGATTGTTGCATCGACTGTTATTAACTGGAAATTATCGTTGTAATTGTAATGAATATCTTAATCTATCTGGCTTTAAGTGTAATTAAAAAGTAAGTGTGTAAGTAAAGTAATAAAAATAACGTTTCTACAAAGTTATATCGTCCTTTTTTTTTAATAAATGTCAAATCTAAAGCTATTTTTAAAATAAACTAACTATAATGCAGTAAAAGTCTTACTCAGTCATATTTAATTAAAATTGGTTATAGCTATTTAACCTAAAATAATAACATAGTATTCAATTCTTTTTAAGTATCACAAAACACAAACCAAACATAACTACTAAAATACCAAAAAACGAAAACTTATGTCAACACCGAAAAGCGGCCATGATTTGATTGGTATTATATTTTCAACATGGCGTCTAGCCTAGTTGTTCGGAGTGTGTGTGTGTGAAAGTGCAGTGAAATTATGTTAATATCAAGTGTTTTTAGTGATAATATTAGTTTTTAAGTGAAAACAGTGTGCATTAATGCAGTGGTTATCCTATAATGGCTTTGGATTTACGCTTGCACTCTCCTGTAGGCGCGGAACCCGTTGTTTATACATGGCCCCTCACATCGGGTCATGGCTCGGTAAGAAACTTATATTTTGAATTATAGGGTTTCAAAAACAAGTTGTTGTGATGAAAAAACAAAGTTGTAACATTAGTGGAATTCGTAAAATCTATTGCTGTTAAAACTGTCGCTGCGAAACATAATCTGTAAAGTTATAGTTATGAATCTAAGAACATGATAAACGTTTTGTTTTTAGTATCTTACATAAGTAGAAGGTATAAATAATATTAATAGGCCTTGCAGTATATCGCGTATATTTACAGTGAGTAAGAGATCTTAGAAAGAGTATAAGGTATTGCTCACATCACATGGGTAGTGCAGAGTGTATTGACCTCGTGTTTTGTCAAGGTGTCGGCTTTTTTTTAGATATGTACACACTGTTGCGTAGTCTTCAATCGTCATTTATTTACATTTTACACTTTTCCATACTATGTATGTGTAAATGTGGTATCAGGTGTCAGAACTGTGTTACTTAATGGATGGGTTACATTTCTATTTTTGTTTGGTTTTGTTGACCATGATCTATTTGTATCATTTTCTTATTTTTATATATATGAGGAAGTGGTTAAAGTTTACTGTTCTCTAGACAATAATTAACAACCAACTTATGTGTAGGAGAAAACATAATGTTTATGAGGATGTTAGTGGAGATTGATAGTGTACTGTACTTTTTATTTTGTCACTTGAAAGTATTGTTGTCATTATTAAACATAAAGATAAGTCTATAAAAGTTAGACTCAAAATAAACTAAAACTGTCGATTTGTTTTGCTTATTGTAAAATGTAGTGAAGTAATTATAAAAGTCTTAGCTGCAACACCTTTATATTTAATTTGATATTCAAGTATGCAAAAAAATAGTATTGTGTTACCATTGCACTTACAAAATACAATTTCATAATAACCAACAAAACAACCACTTTATTCTGAAGTTTACTCAATTTTACACTGAAAATAGCAGTCATTAATTGTACTTATTTTTTTTGTCAAGTAGATGTGACAATATTTTAGGCAAGGATTTCACCGGTTGCCTAGATCATTACCATATAACCTAATCTAAATTATAGAATAAACTCAACTAAAATTAACTAATTTAAAATGAAAATATCTTTACTCAGAAGTTGTACATTGTTGAATGTATGTATTTAAAAATTAAACTTACAATGATTGTATCGCATTTAGGTTTTGGGTTAAATTTAATATTTTTTATCAGCTGTAATAGAACAATATTACTATACAAACAATATAGCCAATATAATACTATATGAACAATTTATTTTAAATTAGTTGCAATTTTTTTTTTTCTAGAGGATAGAATTTATGACAAATTAAACTCTATAAATAAAATCACTTTTATCAACCTATAATGTACCTTTGTTGTAGTCTGATAGACTAATGAACTCTTGACCTTGATGTGTTCAGTTACAGAAGGGTAGTCACAAATATTTGGATTTCCCTCAAATTCAAAGGCTTTATACTTAAATTGTATGCATATTAAATGTTGATTTATCAATGGTGCAAATTTGTTAACTTATCATTCAACATACATAACTACAACCTTACTAAAAGTAGTCAAAATTAAGAAAGATATAATAAAATCTGATGCAAGAACTGTAAGCAACAAGATATTCACATTATTAATAAATTAGCAAAGTACTTAAAGAAATCAATTCTCTTATATAACCAATGTTTTAATTATAGAAATCCTATTACATCATTTAGTATTCTCTAAGTTCATACAGAATATACGTGATCAGGAAATAGTTTAAAACTGGGTATGATATTGATGATATTTTTTTAATGTTGTAAAGGACCAGAACTGTTCTGAACACTAGATTGTTAAATAGATTCGGTTGACTAGTACAAATATAATTGTAAACATATCAGTGAAAAAGCAAATACCAGTTTCCCCGTGCCTATTTATGAAGGTTGATGTTTTATTGACATACAATAATTTTGCTGAATAATCTTATACTAAAGTCTTCTTTGTGGTTCATAATCAAAGTAAAATAAAACAATTTTTTGTGTATACTAATCTATTTGCATTGTCAATTTTGTTATCTACCTACATGGAACATTAGATAATGTTGATATTCATTATGTAACCGTAAAGGTATTAACAATATTTTGATATGTATTACAAATAAACATAAAAACCACTAGCATGTAACTTTGTGTAAATTGGTATTTTCTTGTTTCAGGACAAGCACGATGGCGCATTAGAAATAGTGGAAACTATAAGGTAAGTTTCTAGTATAAGTAATATTTAGCAAAATAAAGGCTCTAACCAAACAAACACTATGTTGTTGATGTTTAAATCTTATTTTGTTATGTGCCAGTCAATATGCTTAATAAGATTACTATTTATGTTAAAATTTTATAGTTGCCTTATTTAATAGTGTGAGAATTACATATTTAATACAAAAAAAAACTACATTGATTATTAAGGTATTCAATTTCATGATTGCAACCGCTCTTAATTCACTGCTTAAAGTAGGCTACTCGACTAGTTGCTATGAATCATTATCCAACATGACCTAATGACTTACTTTTAACTCAACAAACAACAGTTTTGTAACATTTACATTTGCACTGTAAGCATGTAATTATGTAGGTGAAAATAACACACTTCCTATTATGATATTTAAAACACGAAAGCCGAAGTATAAACCCGACGAGACGCCGCACTGGATAAACAAGCGATAACAATTATGATAAACATAAATGCTACTCAGTTTACATAAGTTAATATATAAAGAAATATTTTTTGTATGGCATATAATTCCAATAAACCTGTTGCTAAACAATGCGGTACATTATACTTCAGTTTCCTAATTGACATTGTGCTCTAGTTACTGTCAACTAGTTACATCAGTGCAGGCTGCAGGTAGAAGGAAGGACGCGCGCGTAGCGGGGGCAATGGCCGATATTTTGTCTGTAATTATCATTCTTGCATCGCCGCACCAATTAAATCCGGTGACGCATTTAACAAAACGTTTCGATTATAAATTGTAATTTATTCACATGCATTAGAAAGTATAAACATACGATTTGTAAAATAACTACGTTCTAAAAAATCTTTACTAAATTATTTATGAGCTAATCTCAATAAGCCATATATTATTCTATCAAACAAAGCGTGGGTTTTTGGCATCGTGTTACTGAACGGAAAAAAGGATTAGTTGGTCTCGAACGTCGGAAATGAGAAGTTGTTTGGCAAGTTGACCCGCAGCCCGCAGCCGCAGTCCCGGGCGTCGGCCGACGGCGGGATAGCGGGGGCTGTGCTCCGGTCGACATTGCGACCTCTCCTCGACCGGGCGCGTTTGCTCTTACTTCGTGACCTTGAAACTCGATAAAGAATGCACATCACCAAATTAACTTATAAATCCTTTATAGTGGGCTTCCACGACCGGAACACTTACAACAATGTATATACATGTGCCATGATTATTTTCAGTTGCATTTAGTAGTTTCGTAGCTATAATTTTTGGTAGTAGAGTGTCATTTAAATTTTTAATTCCCCATCAATTACATAATTTCCAACAGTCTTCAGAGTTTAGGGCACAGATTGCAATAATAAAAAAATATTTTGTTCATTATCGTACCTATAAGTTAAGTACTAATATTTTGTAAACTAGATGATGTATTTCCAAACTGTTTTAGATGGCAGAAGTTGAAAGTTTTGAAAGTAACTTTATTAAAAAAAAGGCACGATCCATTCATCTTCGAACGTTTACGGTGCACACCTTGAGCTGCAGAGCGCTGTCCGATTCCGTTACTTTACAGCTGCTTTTAATCTATTGCCGTTGCCCCAAACACCTGCTACTGTACCATAAAAACACCAACTAATGCAATTAAGCTAGCAAAAGCTTTATAATGGACATAAAAAAATATTGAAGACGTAGTTTACGATTAGTAGATGCATAAATGGATGTCCTGCGTAAATAATTATATTTTACAGTTTTGCAAATGACACACAGTAATTTGTTTTAATTAATTTGTTCATAAACTATTTTTAAAATTTCAAAAACATATGATATTTTACGTAAATGGCATCGAATTTTAAATGTATTTCCAGTTGTGCTATTCGTGTATCTGTTATTATTATTTTGTTACATTTGGTAAATGTTTTTGTTGTACAGATGGGTGTGCGACGACTTGCCGGAGCTGAAGGCGGCGCTGGAGAAGCACATTCTGTGCGACTATGACACGCACTCATACGAGAGCATGCGTGCTCTCTGCGACAGATTCAACCGAGCCATCGATTCCGTTGTTGCATTGGTAAATGTTTTTTTTAATACTTTTTCTTACTATATAGCTGTCAACATTAGTTATGTTAAAGGAAAAACAACGATAATGCTGCAGCTTGGGACTTGCACCGTCCAACTCCGAAACTGTGGTTAATGGCATTCATAACAGTGGAATAACTATATTGCTCAGAACATATATAGTATTATTTAGTATATATTTTAAATCCTTGAAACGAGCGTTCTATTATCACCACTTCCTGTTTCCTTTGCCAAATATTGATCAGTCACGATTTATTTGACGGGTACTGGTGTGAAATAAAGATTGACGTAAAAAGTTGCATGTCTGACGTTTCTCAGTCGGGCGATACACTGGATTTATTACTCGTTTAAAAGCCTTTTGTCATTGATATGACCAAGTCAACGTTCTTTTAGTCTCTCGACCTTATGTTACTGAACGCAACCATGAACTGTAGTTGATGACATATTTGATCCCCTTTGTTATATGAAATTCTTAATAACAATATATAATTTAGACATATAGACATTATAGGTAACGTAGAAGGTGATACTGTACTATTAATTTATCGATATGTTTTTGGGCCAGAAACCTTCAGGGGCGACCTTAAAGAACTTTGCCAAAGTTTCTTCTCGTTGACAGACAAACATACATGACATTGATTTTAAATTTGATTAATGGCACCCGCACGTAGAAATTTCAATGTCATTTTCTTGTATTCTATTGAGTCGCGGTAGTATTTTTATTGAAAGCGATAAATACAAGGTTGTGTCTAGAGATCGCTATAAACACATAATCATAAAAAGCTTGATGAAATTTTATTTTTACTTGAATAACTTTATACGTTTGCATTGTAATAGTAAGAAATAATGGATTAATGGTTAAGTATAAGAAACGTTTTAATTGATCGTATTTAATATATATTTGCGTTAGGGCGGCGCGGTGTTATCGCAAGCCATTAGTGCTCGTTATCTTGGAAGGTCACTTTTGTACCGATGTTCACCTTCGGAACGTGCTGCAACACAGTTTGCGCTACACTATCATGTTTCTAAACATTCATTGCGCAGGGCAACTACTTTATAAATTGTTATATTCTTATTAGATATAGGCTCATTTGGCTAACAAAATGAAATGTCATATTATAAGTCTTTGCTACACCTTACACCTGCCCTTCACTAGGCAATGTATTCAGTATACAAAGGTGAAAGAACTTTTAAGCATATCTCAATGCATGCTTTCACATAAACCTTTAATTTTAGCTATAATAATGCTATGTTGCTATAATTATTGAGATATCGCAGTTTATAGTGTTTTTAAATATACAAATTAATATTTTTGCCACATAAATACTTATTTGTAATTTAATATCCGTACGATTCTAACAGAAACCCATGTATTATTTTCTCTTTATTGTAAAGATGTGCAGCACATTACACTTGGCATAGTTTACACGTCGCGGAAACATCTTCAATGTCACCTTTATTTATTTATACACTTCCTAGATGTACACTGTGCAGAATATTTACGTATGAACTGTAAACATTTCGCATCTACAACACGCATAATTCACCGTTTGACCTATTTCCTCTAGTACCGTGTGCAGTTTAATGTATAATACAGCGAGATACGATTTTTTTCAACGCTACTTTTATACAGGGCAGCAATCTCGTGCACACAACGATCATACTGTGTAGTATGTGCGAAATGAAAGAGTGAATGTGGGACAGCTCGGGGCCGCGACGGGGGCGCGGGCGCGCGGTCGCGGGGGCGGCTCGTCGACGGCAAGAGGGAGACACTAGGGCCAAGATGGCGGCGAGGACGCAGCGATCGATGTCCGCCGCAGACACCGCGCGAGGCTACTCTATTTATAAGCGTCGCATACCATTTCTCACCGCGCCGTCGAAATACATCACAATAATAGGCCCGAATCTATTCCACCACACATGCACACCTACCGCTCCTTTTCTATTTATTGCTCGAAAAATGTTCGTGCAATGACGATTCCTCATCGCTTACGAAGCCGCTGTCGCTGACTTGCCAAGTGCGTAGTAGTATTTATAGAAGAATGTATTGTTTTAGACTTTGGTACTTTCGATGCTCTCTTAATGACTGGCAAGTTCGTTTACCTTTGTCCTTACTTTGTTCCCATATCATTAACAAGATATTAAATGTCAATATTCCATTTAAAATTCACACTCAGGATTTGGATTACAGTGTATTACACTAGTGTAATGCACTGCTTAAAATAGGTTTTTATAGCTATGACCACTTTCAAAGATATTATAATATTTTAGTAGTTGCCGGGAGGAGCCCATGGCCATGACGGCTTCCACGACAAGTAAAACTTAATAATAGGTATCCAGTTAACAGTTGCTTCTTTTTGCACGGTGCCTACTTTCAGGTTTGGCCCAAATACAGTTATTACGGTTAACGACCGTGTAGATAAACCGCAAAGAATTGTCTGTATAAAATTGTAATATCACAATTGATAACTTTTTAAATCGATATGAAAGAAGTTTTGTTAACATATTTAAACCTCTTTATAAAAAAAGGTATGTCGGCCGTAAAATCAACAGATTATCTAAGTCCGACTAGGACGAATTTAAGTTACCGGTTCAAAGACTTTAATATCGCCTGGTATTAATTATGGTATAATTTTAGTAGTATTTTAATATTAGATTTTGTCTAATAAGTAAATCTTGATCCAGACCTTTATGTATAAATTCGCGAATAAATATGAAACAAAAAACAAATTTAATTTTAAAGTTTTTTTTAAATGTTTAGCGGCGCTCATTTAATTTATAAATGTGTATTAACAAAAGATTTCAATGAGGCTCGTCGATGATGTCACCGGCAGGGTGATGGATGTCATGCGCATACTGAGCGCGTCAGTAACCTTGCGCGCGCGCGGTAGGAAATGTGATTTGTGACATGTGTACCCACTACACGACCACGTTGCTTTGCATACCGATTAACAGTTTTGTTTCAAATTGAATTTAACTAAACCGGTTTATCTCTTACTTTATAATAAACAATTATGTTAGACATGTTTATAATCTAGTTACATTTTAATCAAACGGAATCTAAATCTGTTAGGTATTCGTCTGTTTTTACACGTTTAAGTGTTCATTAACATTTGTTTATTGATCGTGACTAGGCTTTATTGTTATTGAGGTTTATTGTTCTAAAAGTATACAACACCTGTTTGCTGCAATTGCTCAAACGCACTCTTTGTTTTATTTATATACATAGTAATAAAATTAAAAGATTTTACAATAAAAAAAACCTTTTCAATCTTAAGAAATGGTTAATAGAAATTGCACTGAAGCGTCTCAACGTGCTTGGAGCTGTTATTGTTACATTTGGGTTGGTAAATATACCTTAAAACTTTCTACTGGGAAGTATCAATGGAGTCTTGAACAATTGAAGGCAGGTAGAAAAATGGCTACGGTTACCAGTCGTGAACAATGCACATTGAGTTGAGGTATAGGAGCAAATGCAACTAGTAACAATAAAAAATATCTTATTCTATTTCATCCTATTTGAACGTTACATTCTCACAAATATAAATTTAGTCTAACACGAGATAACATAAGTAGTGAAATTGAGCGCGGGCGCCCGACGGCGCGCGGCTGTTATAACTATTGTTACATAGATACGCCATACAAAACATCTTTATAGTTTGTGAAAGTTTTTTGTATTAGAAACTTTCAGTCGTTGACATTAGCGTCCATTATCGAGTTGATTGACCTCGGCATGCAGACAGCCGTGCCCGAAAACTTGATCGCCTTCTCTTATTGTTTAAAAATGTATATTCGTGTTTGAATTGAATATACTTGAATCTTATTTCTAGCAACATTTATAAGTCGAAGATGTCAGTCGAATAGTGTGTGGTCGCGAGTGAGATGATAAACAATATTAGATTAGATATGAAATCATTAAAAATATTTCTGCCGCGAATTGTGATGAGGTTCGTTGCGGTTCGAGCGCGGGGGCGATGACCGCAATATTGAGCGGGCGCGAGTGTCTCACGTAGTGTTAATGACCTTTTTTTGGCTGCGCTAGCGTCGATTTATAGTCACTTATCAAATTCATTTTGCAATTTTAATTTATTACGTTCTTTGAATTTGATAATAAATTCATAACAGCTACATTCTGATCAACTCATTAAACGTGTATCCTAGACAGACATAGCCTTGTTGTAAACACAGAGTTTTACACAATAAATTATACGAACAATGCCTACTTTTATCGCGAGAAGATATCTTTTTCAGGCAACATTTTGTATGGACACGAATCATTATCATGAACAAAATGATTAGAACATATATCTCTTGGATCATACTAACCTATATCTATAATATACACATGTATTCTTGATATTTTTTTCGTTTAGTCACTTCCTCGGCCGTTTGCATAAACGATAAAAAGTGGGTTCAGATCTCTGACATAATTTTAGTATAATACAGAATCTTGTTGGCTTTGTTAGTCGATGTTTATAAAGTTCAAATGAGTATCAAATATTAAGAAATCGAATTCTGGTAAATTGTATAACGTAACATAAGCTTGTTTACACACGTTAAATAGGAGAAAGTAGTGTATGACATGAACGTTTTACGAGAGCCAATAACAACAAGTCGGATGTTGGTACACGGATATCTAGGAATTATATAATTTGATCGACGTTGTGAATGGAGAGGCTATGGGCCGTGGGCCGCGGGCTGCGGGCTGCGGGGAACGTAAACAAACAAGGCGAGGGCGGCGCGGCGGAGCGCTGCCCCCGGCTGGCCCGCGACTCGAGCCCACTTGCCGCAATCGATTACATACGCAAGCCAGTTTTGTTGCATATTAAATTTTTTTAAGTCCATCGTTTTATATTCACTTTTTTAACGATTGTTATATCATTTTTATATCATT
The DNA here is from genome assembly GCA_027563995.1 of Papilio gigon. Lineage (NCBI taxonomy): Eukaryota > Metazoa > Arthropoda > Insecta > Lepidoptera > Papilionidae > Papilio > Papilio gigon. The sequence continues at coordinate 6,041,560 of JAODUI010000012.1, forward strand.
TTAAATTCATTATTATAAGGTATCCATTGGATGTCATTGTCAACAATTTGTAGGTATATTTAAACGTGGAAGAAGTCGGAGAAGCTGGTTATGTCAGGTCTAATGGATATCTAGTACGCATGTATCATGTATTCAGTACAATAGTACACGTGATTTGAGACCAACAATAATAAATCAACATTCATGTTTGGATGTAAAAATCTCGATCCATTGATAATAATAATTTGTTCAGTGAACAGCATAGCACAGCACAGCACAATCATGCATTGCATTGCATTGACCTACTTTATTCGTGACCTTCGCGTGCGAAAATACCTATGCCTCACTGCGGGAAAATTTATTTTTGAACCAATCAAATCTCTACTAGGTTAACTATTTGCTACACTTTGGGCTATATCCGGGCTTACTTTTCCAGAATAGCATCACTCAAAATCATAATGATAATCAAGAGTAAATACAGTTATTGCTAAAAGACTTCCTTTAATAAAGACAACAAAGATCGAGCAGGCTATTGCAACTTGACAGTTTCTTCGTATTTTACGAAAATTTCTCATTATATGGGCTTCTATTTTCGAACTGCTCTGACACTAGTCCATAGAATCAATTCGCTCCAAAGAACAATGTTCTTTCGTATATATAGTAGGGTCTGAAGGATGGATATCAGCATTCGTCTCTGTATTAATGAAACCTTTAAATTGACCTATTCCTATATCGCTCTAAGTAAAATTGATTATGTTTAAAAAGCGATTGTTTGCCTTGGGTTAACACAATAATTTTATCACATCTATACCTCCACATGCGTTGTCTGATTTATTCTGATCGCTCGGCGTGTGGTGCACTTTGTTACGATTCATCTGGATCTGTGAATTAGTAGCTTTGATTTCGTATTTGTAATTCGAATATAGCTCACTTGAACTCGATCTGCTTTAAATTATAAGTTCAATAATAATTGTATGCAATTAGGAATTGAACTAGTAAGATAGTGTTTGTCGTATTAAACTACGAAGTACACAATGACGGCTTTCAAATTCCTACCTTGAATTTAATGCGTTGAATTCCTCCATAGTAATAGATACATTCGGCTTTCGGATAAGCCGAGCTATGAACACGCTGCATAAGAATAGAACATGGTATTACGTGGAGCGGACTTGCTCGTCGAACGAAGGTCGCCATTTGATTTCTCCGCAATGTGCAGCTGGTTACGTAGCGACACGTTCGTCGTGCCGTAAACTGCACTTTCCACAGGAATATGCTTTATTTGTACTATTAGTTATGTACAACTGTAACATAATTCCGTCTCATACTTAAGTTACCAATATCAAGTACTATCGTATCTTTACTTTTTCGATAGGGTAGATAACCTACTTTTTTGATAGCGACCACATTTCGTTTCGAGTGTTAGGAACTATTTTGATTTGAGAATGCACCGACCACCAGTCGTCGCCGTTACCCGGGTGGAATTTATATACACAGATGTTAGGTTAGATCTTAGATCCAATATGCTTTTTTTTATTTGTTACAAATTAAATTGTTGAAAGGCTACCTATGTAATCTTTTACTTACTAACGAACTTGCTTATATGTGTCTATGTACAATGTACTATTCAACAACAATAGATTTTAATAATTTTTAAAAATCATAAGAGAGTGGTACACATGGGAACCACATATTACCTACAACCTGCACGATCAAGCAGATCCATATGATGCATCAAAATGAACAAAACATTATATTTTAGTATTACTGCCCTGTAATAAAATATTGGGTTAAATTGATTACTTTCCAGACTTGCAAATTTAAAACCACTTTTCTGTAATAACATGTTTACATCCTTGCTACCGGTAAACTTTCGAGTAAATTACGTGGTCATAATAATAAACGGAAATTAAGTAAAAAAACTTTATGGACAATGCAAAAACGAAAAAAAAAACAAATGAACAAGCGATATTTGTTTAAGCGGGCCAAACATAAGAGCATTGTCATCGTATTCAAACCAGCTATAATTAGTAAGTAAAATAAACATGAAATCGTAATTGGATCCAAGGTAAACAACATTGTCTCTGTATTATGTTTGAGTGGTTTATCGATCGGTCATTTCGCCGGCAATGTCAAGGCTACGAAAGAATATTATTACGTACACCGCCCGCTCGTGTTACGTTTGCCAACCTCAAAAAGTTCACTCTTAACGGGACAACTTTGATAAATTAGTTTCCTTTACTACATCTCATATTTCCTTTTAATTCTAGTTATATTTGGATTGTTAGGAAACGGCGTTTCTGAAATTGCTATTTACCTCCTTATATGGTGACATCTTACTAAAAATTATAAATAATAATAATAAAAATATAATTCTTTGCAGGAAAAGGGAACATCACTACCAGCTCAGCGTCTGAACAAATACCCTTCGCGCGGCTTGCTGAAGCATATTCTGCAGCAAACCTACAACCAGGCAGTGTCCGACCCAGATAAGCTGAATCAGTATGAGCCTTTTTCACCAGAGGTGTGTATAAAACTGTCTCACCTGTTGAAACTATTGTATTAAAGCATGGGCTTCAAATAGTTTGTTTGTATTTCAGGTGTACGGTGAGACGTCGTACGAGTTGGTGTGTCAGATGATCGATCAAATAGATATCACAGCTGAGGATGTGTTCGTGGACCTGGGCTCGGGGGTCGGGCAGGTGGTGCTGCAGATGGCGGCGGCGACCCCTTGCCGGGTGTGCTTGGGCGTCGAGAAAGCCGAAGTGCCTAGTAAATATGCGGAGGTATTACTTATTTTTAATGCGTATATTACAGCTTTTTTCTTTTTTGTAGGCATTCATTTATTTTCATCCTTTATTTCAGAGTATGGATTTGCATTTTAGGATGTGGATGAGGTGGTACGGCAAGAAGTATGGAGAGTACAAGTTGATAAAGGGTGACTTCCTGTTGGACGAGCACAGAGAGAAGATAAACGCGGCGACTATCGTGTTCGTCAACAACTTCGCGTTCGGGCCGCACGTCGACCATCAGCTGAAGGAGAGGTTCGCGGACTTGAAGGACGGCGCCAAGATCGTCTCCTCGAAGAGCTTCTGTCCGCTCAACTTCAGGATAACTGACAGAAATCTAAGCGACATCGGGACCATCATGCATGTCAGCGAAATGTCGCCCCTGAAGGGTTCCGTCTCGTGGACGGGCAAACCAGTATCTTACTATTTACATATAATAGATAGGACCAAATTGGAGAGATACTTTCAAAGACTGAAAAACCCGAAACTCAAGGTCAGCAAAAGGGTCTGTTTCCAACCAATTTCTATTTCTTAATATTATTAGAGATTAAAGGCAGTGTTATAACTTGCTTAATGTTTTTCGAAAACAACGTGTTTTGTATCTTACCACAGTATTTTGACTTTTATAAGAAAACAATTGAAATAAGTTATAACGTGTCTTTTCCATATTTTTTTTAAATGAAATACATTTAATATATCATAAAATATTTTAAATTTATGAATATAATTGAAATGTTAAAGATTGTCTGAAAAAAAAACTGAATGAAATAAAATTCGCTATTTAATAATAAAAATAGAAACATGAAGTTAACAAATAATTGGCTATATGAAAGTAATACTTATAATTCGTATGTGGTTGCAGGGATGTCAAAACGGTACCGAAGACAACGAGGGCGGCAAGCGGCACCTGAGTGCGCCCCCGACGCGACAGCCCACACCGGACCTGCTCAACGGCAACAGCAACCACAGCACGGGCTCGCTGCCCGAGCGCCGCAGGAAGGTCGCCCGCCCGCGACCCGCCGTCAGGTAACCACGCCATATGTCACTACTTACTAAGACATATGCTCAATACCTCTTGACATTTTCTAAATTGATGTAAATTGAACCATTGGTGGTCTTCAGGGGTGAGAACGGAAGGACGCGAGCACGCGCGACAGTGGCAAAGCGGCGCGCGGCGCGACGCTCCAGCGACGAAAGCGACGAAGAGTCGAGCGGCACGGACGACGCGCCGCCAGGGCCGGAGCCCGCACCGCGCGAGTGGGGCGCGCCCTGGGCCTCCGCGGACACCAGTCAGTGTATACTTTATACAACCATTATATTCTAATACAACAAAAGTCATATAGTCATCAAGGATTACCTTTTAAATAAACTACCTACATATAAAATGAAAACCTGGGAAATGAGAAAAAGGAAATAAGCTCGATAGGTAGACAAGCACACTAGAGGGAGTGTAACGAAATTATGAAAATGTTATGGTTGTGTTGCAGATCGAAGTCGCCGCACGGGCAGCAAGCGCAGCGCGAGCGCGGGCGGGGCGCGGCGGCGAGCAGCGCGGGCCAAGCGACGTCGTGCCGCGCCGGCCGCCATCGCCGGCCTCGACCTGCTGCACTCCACCACGCTCGCCTCCACCCTGCACAACGGCACGGTCAGTCGCACACACAACCACACCCACTCACAAACACATACATGTATACATATACATATAAGACACCAAGAAGACGATTCGTCACCGACAATACATTTGTGTCATCCCAACCATTACACACCACAGTATGTATCTTATTCGTGCACAATTTTTTACTTACCAAATAATGCTTATGTGGAAGTTATTTCAAACACTAGGTTCTGTGTAAGTTTTAAAGATTTAATTTTGTAGGTTTTACAAAAAATATATACAATAATGTATTTTTCCATTAAGTCATTTTCTTTTTGAAGTTCGAGACGTAAAAGAAAGATTTATAAGTGTTTTTTTTTAATAACTAAAATCAATGTTTTGGTTTTTAGAAATAATCCTAACTTGAAGTAAAATCTTTGTGTAACCAGCATCTGACGGTATATTTGTATTAATTCATTGACTTTACTTGATAAAGTGAGTTGATGCTTCAAAGGTGCTCAGGAGGTTGGAGGTCGGTGCTCTTCACAGAGGAACGTCCGAGGGTTTGACATATCTCTTCCTTCGTTGTTTCTGGCAATGTCCGGTAAAGCGATAAGCATGTAGAAAATAGCACGACAAATTCGCCGGCGCAGACTAAAGTCGAGGAACTATACTAATCTACCAATTGTAGTGTATTTTATTCCATGTATATATTTATTATCACATTGTATGATTAAATTGAGCAATTGCATGACAAGCCAGATTAGATATTCTTCAAAAGCAGAAGGATTAAGGGACACTCACATTTAAGTCTTCATAATGCTTGAATATTTAAAAAAAAAACCTTTTTGGATGATCGCTGTATTTTTTATCGTTATTTATCGACATAATGTTTTTTTTTTTTCAAATAAAACTAAATACTGTCTATTATTTCGCTTTTCGCTGTAGCATAGATCTAAAGGGAACTGACGTTGGCGTGCTTCATTTTCAATATCATAGTTATATTTTAGATAGTAGTAGTATATGTCTAGATATGTTTATGTTTAGTATTTATATATTTATACATGTTATTGAAACTGCATATTTTCTAAATGTTGTAATCGTTGTGTTTTAGAGATATACGTTTATAGTGATAAAACAAATTAAAATTACATAAATGACTGCATGATTTCAACTAAAATTGTTCGCGTTTAATTTTGGTGCGTGTGGCACATAGCAAAAGCAATTTTATAAAAAATATGGCAACATTAACGCACTCCCGTCTCTAGTTGAGATTTGAAAAGAATTCTGAGACACTGATTTGTCAAATATACGCGGTTAGATCATAAGTTTTAAAATAAATATATTATTGAGGCGACATAGACAATATGGCAAAGATACCAGTCTCCAAATACTTTGTTTAATTCATGTACGAATAGAATCTATGCAATGTTGACCATAGGTGCTTTTCTGTAGTGTAATTTACTTATTTTTTTTTATTTCGTTGTGGTCAAAAGAACCTTAATTGGCAAAGACAAGATAAACATATTTTTATTATTGAATTTAAATATGCTAACAATTATAATATGGAAAATCTATTTTTTCCTCAACATTTAACGTCGTAGGTTTACTCCTCATTTCCTACTATTATTATGAGTAACGTTGGTATCTTTACGTAAGTGTATGCACTCGCATTAAAACAATGTTCTGTTTGCGTGCGTTCGTGCGTGCGTAGGTGACGGCGCCGCCGCCAGGGTGCGTTGGCCAGCGATTATCAGCGCTGGGCGTGCAGCTGCAGCCGGCGGAGCGCCTGCACTCGGAGCTGGACATCCCACGCTCCCCGCATACGCCCTACAGCCTGCAGCTGCTGCTGGATATGTTCCGTGACCAGTACCTCGCCTTCATTCAGCGTCTCAACACGCCCGAGTACGCCCAGGACGTACGGAATCAGATCGACAAGGAAAAGGTATACTATGTCACATATTACGTACGCTTACTGTTTACTTTGCAATTTACGCTTGGTTTCCACCGAAGGAGTTCGCCCAGAGAGAAACCACTTTATTAATTGTAGAGTGTAGTTAGTTATTTAGTTATTGGGGGCTCGTTTTCCGCAACTCCACGGCTAGCGCGTATTTTGCGTCTGGCCAATACATGGGCTTACTCCAGCTAACCCAGCTCTCCGAAGAATCCCAGCAACCCCGTATTGACGAGCGTGTCGTGTGATCTAAGTTCGGTAGCCGGGGTACAGTCGAAGTAGAGTCGGATCCAATCCCCCTTGATAAAGTTTTTTTTTTATTTCATATGTAGTATCGTTGCGTTTTATTTTACTTCATTATACAATGGGTTCTCATAATTTTAATTCATAGTTACGTAGTTATTACTTCTTGTACAATAGTATTACTCGGACACAAAAAATGGTTCATTATTTTGACGTTAATTTTTATTTTAATGTATTTATATTTTATGTAATGCGTAACTATTGCGATCTGGTATACATAAAAAATAAGAAAATAATGAACCATCATCAGTACAACTTGTTTTAATTGTTTTAATGATTAATGTGACTAATAATGTGTATTAACACGTATCAGCAACAAATCGGCAAAAAAATCTTATGATCTGGTCTTTACTGAAGGTTTTTATTTTAAAACATTTGCTCATAATATGCCTATAGTTTTATTTTACCTGTCCTTGTTAACTTTTAATTTTCATATCCATTCTATATTGGTTAAAATAAATATGTTGACTTATTCTATACACATTATAATTCAGAAACAAAATGAAAGGACTATAAATGCAGAACTTCTATGACGTTTTGCGATATTGCTATAACAAGGAATACGTTTGTCCAATGGGACGGCACGAGTCACGCCGCTACTGCCGCGTGTACTGAGAGGTAACCGGTGTTCTGGCACATTAGCAAAATTCTTAAACCACCGTTTTGCATTAACAGGAAAGGAATCAAAAATTGAAGTCGCGCGCGAGTCAATTGGACAAACAAATCAACGTATTGATCAGCGACAGCGTGGCCTTGTTAAAAGCACGCATGAGTGAACTGGGAATACACGCCAACAACACCGTGGATCTCCTTGCGAAGGCGAAGGAGATCGTCGGTAGGCACAAGGAGCTGCAGAGCAAAGCCAGCAAGTTACAAGCACAGGTAAGCTATTTGCACAATGTTTTTATTTTCTTTTATAGGAAAAGGGGGCAAACGAGCCGCGGATCGCCTAAACTTATTTGATCCGACGCCCATGGGCATCGGCAACAGCAGAAGAATCGTAGATGCGTTGGCGGCCTTCAAGGGAGACGTACGCTCTCTTCTTTTACGACCCTAAGTCGTCACTGTTTGGAAATACCGCCGAAGACAGAGTAATGTTGACGTATCTTGGACCCTTGGAAGTTGATTTATTTTGTTTCTAAATCAATTTCTTTTTTTCAGGTGAGCAACATCGAAGCCGAACAAGCCGTTCTTGTAAAGCAGCGAACATTAGAAATTACTGACAAATATCGTCAAATGGGTCACATACCGACAGATGTGGAGATCACTCAGAGCATTGCGCACGATTGCATCCTTAAAGAAATTTCCGCGACGCTAGCGCATCGGAAAAGGTTGCACGCTCAAGTCGGTCATCTACAAAACGAAATCGTCCAGATGGAGCGAGCGAGCGAGCAGAAAGCCGCAGCGCCGACCGTCCCCGTAGCGACGGTGAAGCCGCACACCGTCAACTCGAAGCCCCGAAAACTGAGAGAGCAGCGGTCGCGGTCGCAGGAGTGGCCAGACGTGCCAGATTTTGGAAAGATCGAGGAACAGAACCCCGAGATCCTCGCCCAGAAAATCATAGAGACCGGTCGGCAGATCGAGGCGGGCAAGATCGTGAAGCCGAACGTCATAGTGAACGGATACTCGCGGGAGCCGGAGCGGCAAGTGCGCGACGAGCAACACCGGCTGATCAAGGCGGCGCCCGTCCACCGCACGCAGCCGCAGCCGCCGCGCGTCGCGCAACCGCCGGCAGCCGTGCACCGCCAGTCGCCCCTGAAGCCGCAGAAGCCGCTCAACGTTGTCACGAAGGTGCAGGAGTCGCCAAAGGTGATCAACTTCGAGGATCGTCTCAAAAGCATAATTACATCGGTTCTCAATGAGGACCAAGAGCAAAGAAAGGCCTCGCGTCAACCGACTCCAGCTCACCCATATTCGAATGGTTACGTGAGACCGCCGAATCCGCAGCATGGGTATGCACCCCGCGCGGTGGCTGCGCCGTCGCCCTCCAGCGGGTACGGCCGCGTCGCGAGAGACTTGCGGCGCGAGCGGTACGCGTACGAGCGGCGGCCGGAGCCCCGCACGCCGCACCCCGCGCACAACCCGCACGCTGTGCTCGAACACCGACACCACCATGCCGCTCAACCGGATTACACACAAGTGAGTTTTAGTCGTACATTAATTTTTATATTTCCTTACAAACAATTGTTTTTTTTTTAACCAAAGGAGTGATCTAAAATCAATAAATAGTACTTCGGTGGCCTCAAAAGATAAACAAGAGTTAGGCAAAAGGTATAATTAGTTTAATACAAGTGTAAGTGTGTTGTCGTTCGGTAGGTATCCCCGGCGAAGCTGGCGCTGCGGCGGCACCTATCGCAGGAGCGGCTGAGTGCGCCGGGCGCGCGCACTATCGGCGACCTTGTCAACGGCGAGATCGAGCGCACGCTCGAGATCAGTAACCAGAGCATCATCAACGCGGCCGTCAACATGAGCGCGCGGTACCACGAGCCCGCCGCACAGCACCAACCACTTGAAGGTACAGCGCACCACACATAAACATTTAATACTACTTTATGAAAATAAAACGTTAAGTTGTTATAAGCATACAGTCCAAAATTTCAACCTGTTTGTAGTGGTCGGAAGTAAAATCTGTTCGGCAACTCTTTCAAGAATTTGAAAACATAGCTAAATCAATTTCAAACGTGAACTCTTTTGGTCTTTACGTTTATTAGTTCGCCAGATCGTTTCAATATTAAACATAACAAATCTGAGTTGTAGCAAAGTTACATCGATGTGCAGGTCTGGCAGCCTGCCTGCAAGCGCGAGTACTGGCCTCTGAGTACTGGCGCGGCCGCGGAGGCGCAGGGGGCGGCGCGCCAGGCGGTGGGGCCGGCAGCGGCGAGGCGGAAGAAGGCCGCCGGCGTACGCCGCCCCCCGACACGCACTCCAACTCCTCCACGCCGCTCGCAGACGACCTGCCCGACCCGCGCCCACCGGGTCCGACCCCCACCCTCCCACACAAATATACACACCACAAAGTATTCAAACCTTATACCTGTACGATTAGCAAGTTAATATGTGTATTAATTGAATTTAATTCATACAATACAAAGAGAGAGGTGCATCCGGTGACATGGGGGATTATCTATTTTATAAATTATATTTTTATATACATTTTATTATTACTACTCGAAATACTTCGTTACATGCTCACACATGCCTACTACGACGAATAACGTTAATATTAAACATTACGTAAACTGCCATAAACAAGTCCTATAAGCCCACCTAGAATGGACATTGCAGCACGAAAATATTTATTAGGGGTCTTTAAAAAAATCACTTCAATCTCAATTTATTCGAGACGTCATTTGATATTTGAAATTCTTTGAGAAAAAACAAATTTGTTTCAGATCAGTGCATTTTGTAATTTTAATTGCTCGTGACAACCTATGCGAATGGGATGGGGAGCGCGAGACGCTTTAGGTAAATAAGAATAAAGCCTTTTCATTGTAACGACTCCACGGCTGCGCGACCTTCACACATTATAATTCATCACAACCTCCTCGACTCGCTGGGATTGTCCATTCTACGTGTAATATGGGGTTTCGGTCGGCCCTCGGTACGACATGACACGAGATTTGTTTCAGAAGGCGAGGGCGGCGGCGAGGAGGTGGAGGAGAGCAAGTGGCAGGACCGCATCGCCTTCCGCTTCGACCAGATAATATCGTTTGCGTCCACCGCCATGGAGGACAAGCGGCGGCGCTCCGACGAGGCCTGCAACACCTCGCCGGACTCGGGCATCGGACACGGCGAGCCAGGCCGCGCGCCGCAGCCCGCCGCCGCCGCCACCGCGCCTCCCGGGCCTGCCAGTGGCCCCACCGCCGGCGCAACGAACACAGTGAGCGTGACGCCGACGCCGGGGGCGGGCGCCGGCGGCGGCGGCGAGGCGCGCACGCCGTCTCCGCTGGCGGCGCACCACTTCAAAAAGCGGTTCTTCCGGCGGGAGCGGTGGGGCGCGTGGGGCGGGCCGCCGCCGCCCGCCGCCATAGACTGGGAGCGGCCGGCGATGTGACGGCCGCGCACGCGCACCTAGCGCCGTCGCGCGCGCCGTTTCCTGCGCTCCTCGCCGCCCGCCATTAGCGTAATTTACTATTGGAACACTGCCCTTACGAGATGACGTACGGACGAACTTTTTGTAAATACGCCGCTACGAACGTTCGCCTCGGTATCCTCTCGTACGTTGATCGTCGATTATTATATTTGTTATTTTTTTTTTCGAATATATTGTAATGTAATTATGTATATTGATGAGTTTATATTATGTTTAAGAGTTGTAATTATTTAAAATTAGGTTTACGTGGCCGCTCTACTCGGGCGCGAGCAGAGCGAGTCGCGCGGCGACGGGATTGTATTTCATGTGTTCATTTAGGTCTTAGAGTTTGAAATACATGATAGGATGCAGTCGGTGGATGTTTGTTGTTTTATGTGTTTTGTTTTACGATGTTACGTAAGCTCAGCCTGAATAATGTCAATCATTTCTTTCGGATGTCTTTCGTCGAGATATGTCAGCGGTGAATTTGTACATAAAGATATTTTGTAAAACGATTAAGATTGATCACTGTATAGTTCTATTGGGTAAATATGTAATGTACGGTAAAGGATAATTATGTAATTAATAAATAGACCCGCGGCAGATGCCTTATGATACATTAACTCATTACAGGTAAAAAAAATATTATGAAAGATACTTCCATAGAATCAAGTACGTAATAGGGATTTAGCAGCAAAAAGCAATCAAATTTACTCTAGTGTTTAAAAATCTATCTGAATGTGAGTCATATTTTACAATGTTTTTATTTTCAAGCTACATTAATTACCTTACACAATTGACCACATCTGTTTTGGCGATGTTTGCAAACACGCAATCAGCGCAAACAGCGGCCGTCGGCGACGAGGCGCGTTGAGTGCATGTGCCAAATTCTATAATTCGCTTAAAGTTGGCGTGACTGGTATCTTGATGGCAGACACGACAGCGGCACTTCATGCACGTAAGCAACGATAGCACAAATAGCAGCAATAGGACATTGTGGTAAATACTAGTGATGTAATTGTTCAATATACCAAATTCAATGGTGCTTCATATACTTATGGTTAAAATAGTAAGCAAACCAGATGTAGAGAAAAGCTAGATACAGTTAAAGAAAATTGTTTAGTATAAAGTTGTGTGTCTCCCTCGCGTCGACGCGGTCCGAGCGCGCGTCCGTCTCGAACACCGTCTACAACTAGAGCATACCAAAGGGAACGAATTCTAATTATATAAAACTATGGTTTATACAATCAATGCAATAAAATATCTAAAGTGTGTGAAAATATGTTTACAAATCCGGTGCCTTAGCGCTACTCGTTTCTAGATTTACAATAGTTAGTCCTAGTTGAGAGATCATGTGACAGTTTTGGAATACGAATGAAGTGGTCCGTGTATATTGAAATTATGCGAAAACGTGATCCAACAAGCGGGAGTGAACCCGTGTAGGGAATCTAATATAATTTGAAAACAAAAATTCGGAGTTACAATTTGCCATGGGTTTTAAAGTATTTTACATTTTCTATGAAATGTTAAGCAAACCACACGTTACGATAATGATCAAAAGCAATATACTTGTAATATTTTGACAGTGGCGTGCTTTTGTAATGTAAAGTTTGATAATGTGAATATTTGTCCGTCACTCCCCTTGTTGGAGTATAGATACGACCTAGTATTAAGTCAGTGGCTTCATTTTACCTGAGTTTTAGAACTGCTAGATTTTTGGTGTTAATTTGATTTCACGTCTTCTTAATATATAATAAAATAATACGATGAAATTTTTTGAACCGTTTATAAATATGAAACATAGGTATTTAGTTGAAAGTGGAGGTAAACCAAAGATCGGGTGGACGATGTTGTCAGAACTGTAATAAATATATAGCTTCAATAAATGAAATTCGTTTAAATATTGTACAAACAAAAGATGCAATCATTTTATCATGCAATTAAATGACAACTCGCAACCTTGGCGGCGGTTATTTCAAATATTGCCCCAAGTTAGGAGCCGGTGACTATTTATTAGTCGCCTGCTACTTGCGACATCTGTTCATTTTAAAAAGCTATGAATTCGCGCACTGGATACAAAGTTTACTAATACTCGGGAACTAAAATTAAAAAATGAGTATATGCTAAACAATTGATGTTTGGAAAAAAATGTAGTAAATATTTTCGCTCACGAAGATTATCCGCCTTCTTAGAAATAAGGCTTATCATGACTAAGAATACATTTTTAAAATTAATTTCTTAAGTGATTTGTTCCTTTTATACTTTTAACTAATAATTTGTAGCACCAATTAACCTCAATACTAATTTATTTTTTTCATTTGTACTTAGCATTTTTAGCCTAATTGTACGTCAAAATTATAAATTAATTTGTTTTCTTCTCGTAACTAGAGGCTCGTGTCGTCATTGCCAAATGGTGTGTTGTCGGTTAAATTTTAAAATAATATAATTTTTTACTCTGAAGTAAAAAAAACAATTGCTGAGTCATATCACTAAGATTTCTTTAATTCGATTATAATGTACGAAGTTCGCAATATTTTTTATCAATTTTAAAATGGTATGGGCATTTTCGTATTTTACGGAAGTCGAAACTGTTAAGATTGGATCCTTTTACTTATATTGTTGCCAAAAGTAAGTGAGTTGAGTGAAAAGTAAATATTTGACATTGCGCAACATGTATGCTTCATGTCTATGTTATAATTAGATGGGCATTATTAATGTCACAATGAATGTTGAAATGTTGAATCTGTATGAACTCTGGACAACTTCACTTGTTGGCAACAAAAGTTGTTATACCATAGACATCAATATTTTATTTTTTTATTAATGTCGAGTGAAATGAATAACGGTTTGCAGGTACATGGAAATAAAATGCCCATACCGCGGTAGTCTAATATAGATAAGATTTGAGCAAGAAATTTTGATAAGAATATGTAATAGTGTAATAATGATTTACACGAACAATATTAAATTATTTGATACAAATGAAGTAATTGCGTTCAATGAATGGGACTCTTAGGAAATGTTTGTAAGACACAAGCGGCTATACTGGTATACAAAAGTAATAAAAGTACCCAAAATACTGAATGACACTGAAAAGTTTATAGTAATTTTGTTGTATGCCGTTTGTGCATTACGAGCATTGGAGTGCGCCGGTTTGCGATTGTGCCTGAAAAAAACTCATCAATGCCGCTCCAAACCTCAAAATTATGTATTCGTATATAAGTAAGCTTAAATTGGAACGTACCAGTAGTAAGGTAGGATGTATATTGGCATAAAATTAATCATGACCACAGATCGACTCGAAGAGTGATTACATTATTCAGTTTTGACTAACTTTACTTTTTAATGGGGAAAATGAGCTAATCAGTGTGACGTTAGTGTCTAAAATAGTACAAATGAGAAGACTTATTGTCGTAAGCCTCTGACTATTCAACATTGCAAAATGCTAGGTTTGAGATGTATCCCTGTGTACTAGTTTTATTTTGTACTAAAAGTTAAAAATAAATGATTAATTATATTACTCTGTTTTCATACAATTACCTAAAATACATATAAGAAATAACTTCCTACCTACAAGTTTATAACTTGTAAAACCTTGTCTAGCACAAATATGTCTGACTGACTGTTATTTCTATCGACAATGGATAGTAGCTGTAACATTCATGCTGGTGTAGCAGTGTTATTGAATTGAGGTCTGTCTCGCTCCTGGTCGCTGGTTATTAACATACATCGAACATTGACATTGAAGTATAACATTTTTATACTTTTAAAAGAAACTTTTAGAAGAAACATCGCGGGTTTTTATCGGCAATGTTACCATATATGGCGTAAATACGGATGTGATTTTTTTTCAAGACGAACGTTGATTGAGTGGAAAAATATTAGAATCTTAATCTGCCTAAGTCAGTTTCTGTTGATGTTTTAGTAAAAAACTAAATCGACATTTTGCAGTAATTCGCGGAGTTTACTCTTTATGATTTTGCAACAACTCCTTATAGCTTTCTGCTCTTTATAGCTCGTTAATGTCACTGTCATTGTCAAGTAAGTAATGTCAATGGTCGGAGTATTAAAGAGCTGTTTATTAGAATTAATCAAGGCTTACTGTGCCATTTATATCTAAAAGACTAATGGGTTGATTTTAACAGTACGACCGATCTTATTAAAAGATGGCATTGAGGTTTTCAAAGTGAGAGGATAATTTGCTTAGAAGGTATGCCTATTGTTTATAAACATTAGACTGCAAAGGAAATTCTTTGTGAAACTTTTACTGTTAATTAAGGTAATTGGAAAATATGTGGTCAGTAGTGTGCTGAGATACATAGATTTGAGTTGTGTTTTGTCCTGAGTAACGTTTTTGTACACAAATGAAATGCAATATACGCGAACTCGCTCTCTTGAGCGACAAACCATGTGTGATGGAAGGAAGACTCAACTACAAAAAGATTACGAACGGAGGATATCGGAATCAAGCAGCAGGTATGACTAAAATAATAATTATGATAATTTTTTCTCCTAGTCTGCTTTGTCGCTTTTCAGTCATACTGTTCAATTATGTACAGGAAAAGACAAAAATAGAAGCATGATAAAACTGATGCGTAATTAGAGCGAAACGACAATTACCTCAAATCATTATTTATTTTTAATTTATGTTTACTTTATCCTAAAACAACAATGACTTCTAATATATAATGAATTGAGCAGTAGACTTTATAATTCTACCATACTAGATGTTTTTGAGTATTCTATGAATTATGTATAAACTTTGAGTGGTAATAAAAATTTGTAATAATAGTTACATTTTATTTGCTTTATTTCAGTGTTCAAAGAGAGGTGGTTTAGACTTATTAACAATTACTTATTTTATTTTAAAATAAGTGAAATGGGTAAATTTGACACCAAAGTACCAGCGGGAGTTTTTGTGATGGAAAATTCATCAATACAAATGGAACATGGACAGAACATATCATTTTCATTTTCTATATCTTACATGTAAGTTAATTATTTTCTTTGTAATGTCATAGTTATTAGTGCTTTACAATAAGGTGAGCTGGCAGTGTTCTGACAGACTTGCATCCAATTACTAACAAATATACATGTAAGATTATGTTTTACTTATGTTACTGAATATTATGTACCCTGAGTTATTTAAGTAAATAGGTAAATTAATTTAGAAAATTATTATTTCAGAGATGAACCAGAAAAGCGTCATTTATTTGCAGCGCGATCTGAAGATAATGTGGTCCAATGGGTAATGAAACTACGCGAATGTTCCTATGAATATCTACGCAACCGTTTACATGCACTTCAGTCAAAAATATATTCTATTACTGGAAAGGTATTTATACATTCCTATAAAGGAATTTCTGATTGAATAGACTGCCGATGAGGGCAAAAAGTCCTAGTATGTTTTGTTATTTTTTTAAAATAAAAACATTAAAAAACGTTGTTTCTATCACTAGGATCCCCTGTTACTTGTACCAAGAAATGATGGCGCCTGTCTATGGGCTCCTGCGGTGCCATTCTCCACAGTCCCAGCTTGCACAAACAACACAAGTTCCTTTAGTTGTCACCTCCACACCAATGGTGCTTTTACACTTGAGAGAAGTAAATCTGATGTGGAGGCTTATAAACATGTTCAAGCTGAATATACTAAGAGAACAATCTTCTACACGGATCATAAAGAAGAGAGTGACGTTAAAGAGAAGAACGAAAGCCATGCGTTTTCCCTAGAGAAAAGTAAAACATCTGCATTATTTGCTTCAAGCAACCCTATGGATCTTACAATATTTGACAATCGACCTGCATACTCGAGGGCTGCGCCGAGCCCGCCCGTTAGAACCAAACTATCACCATCGACGCGGCGCGCTGAGCTTAACCAGGAAGTGCGGGTATTTAGAGAAAAAGGAATGTATTTGGGAGTTACGGGTATATTAGACGAGGTCCCGGTACCGCCGAGAAGGAAGTTTTCACCCAAACCAGAAAAACAAGACAGTCCAGTAAGTAATACCAGTAGAGAAAATTTAGCTGATGAGGCCGATGATCTTATACAATTTTAAATTAATTAATTATTCGTTTATTTAATGTTCCCACCTATTAATTCTATGCCCTTGCCTATACCATGAAACAACATTAATAACTTTTATCATGACATTGCATTTACCTAA
The DNA here is from genome assembly GCA_027563995.1 of Papilio gigon. Classification (NCBI taxonomy): domain Eukaryota; kingdom Metazoa; phylum Arthropoda; class Insecta; order Lepidoptera; family Papilionidae; genus Papilio; species Papilio gigon. The sequence goes on from JAODUI010000012.1 coordinate 6,058,412, forward strand.
GGAGATTATGTGATATTATAATAATGTATAATATCATTATTAGTTAGGTCTTATTTACCTCCATTTACACTTTAGGGAATTTCCGATTAAAAAATATAACATCGTGGTCAACGCTATCACACTTAGATAATATTGTGTCTTAATATTTCAATGTGCTTATGTTTTAATTTATAGCTTAATCAAGAATATAAAAATCCTAGACTTAATGGTGCTTTAAACCTTTATCACATCATTTTCATATTGCAAAGAAATTATTTTCATGTCAACGCTGGAGATCACAAATATAGTAAACCTGCAAAATTGTAATTGTTTACCAGTAAAGAAACCTTTTTTTTTAATTACATACCGCGTATTTATGGCCTTATGTTACTACTTTGGACACTATATGTATGATTTTATCTAAATGTTCTAAACTTTGTTTATATAACCGTTTGGTTTCTAGCGAGGGTTTTTATATTTCTGTCCCTTATCATACTTGTTCATACTAATTTGTTGCATTCTTAGTTTCAATGAAGGACAATGATGAACTAGTCAAATAATTGTATTCCCTTGTAATGTGATTTATATGTACAAGTCGTACATTAGTAAAAATATATTATGTCGGTTAAATTTGCCCGAGTCACGGTCACGTTCGGCAGTATCCTGTTGAATTGATTATATGTCATACAATGTAGTCGTACTGCCTTCGATTGTTACGTTTTCTGGCACGTTTTATTTTCTTAACAACGAACCAATTGAATCATTTTTCTCTGAATAAAATAAAACTATACATTTTTAATACTGTGCCTTATATAAAATTAATAACTTCTTAATTCGGTCTACCTTTATAGCCAATACTTAATTCGTTATCCAACTAACGTGACCAAATAGTTTTATTATGTCCTCGAGCAATTATATCAGATTACACATTAGGACCTTTTTGATTAAACACTGGCTGAATTGTCGGAGACCAACACACTAGCGAAGAGGTAATATGTAATTTAAAAATAAATTGATCTGACCGATATGTGCTCGAAACTGCGTCAAATATATATACATAATATTACATTTATTGATGTGCTTTACAAATACATTTATGTATTATTAAAGTAAGATTTTTGAATTTCAACTATCGTTACACGCGCAAGAGATTTGTCAACTCTGTTCTTGTCAAAGATTATGAAGGGGTGCCAATATTGTTATAAATGTTACAACAGTGGGATCTCTCCGACATAGCTGGCTACTTGCCAAAATATCGAAGTGTCATGAAGTAAAGAATATTATTTCAGAATTCTCTCGTTCTAAAATGTTTGCCCTAATTTGGATGAAGATAACATTTTACGTGTTCTAAATACCAACTGTTAAAATTGTAATGTTAAAATTTAATCATTATTTTTGAATAATGTTTTATAGATGTTCAAGCTAGGAATTGATATGATCTATTGAAATTATTAAAAACTGCCTAATGTAATATAACAGATTATATAAATGTGTAATATTATATTTTTTATATAATTTGTATTCCAAAGTTCAAATTATATTATGAAGTAAAACTGTTTTTTTTTCTTATTTAATAACGACTCCACTCCTGTCCTATGCCTACATGACTTCTTTTTTTAATGCACCCGCATCGTATCAACAGAAATACTGGCAACAAATCAGTTTAAAGTTTTTTTTTCACACTTAAGGAATATCGGTGTGGCAGAACGCAACGGTTGCCAGTTTCTAAATAACTGGCCATAAACATAACTATTTTTTTGATAGAAAAAAAGGATGATGCTTTTTTATGTGTTTTGCCAGTGGAAAAAGTGTCGGTTGTGATTATTGTTGTTCTTAGTACTAGATGTTTTTGTTAGCGAAGTCAGGATTGTAGTGCAAATAAAACTACCAAGTTTTGAACATGTTTTTTTACATATATTTTGATATCAACATGATTTATAAAGACCAGTTAACGTAACTTACACTCACATTCGTAGGCACGGCGTGGTACAATTATAAGGCCATTTTTGAACATTAAAGAAAAAAATAAAATAATTTTACAATTACTTGTGTCTTCATTTTTCTTAAGCCAAGATTTTGTTCGAATATTCTAATTTAAAAAAAAAATGTATATATTTTTAATTATCATATTGTTGTAAAAGTTATTGGATTCGAGTTGAACATACATATTACCACTACAATAAGATACACAATTTAATATCATTTTGGTACAAAATGATTACTGCTTAAAATATGTCTTACAATGTAATCTCGTAACAACCTAAAAGAGATTCGCACGAGTTTTTTCATAACACTAACTTTGAGTACTACATCTTTAGAGCCTTAAGGCACTTGATTACATACTATTATTTAATAACTACCGCATTCAGACGTTCAATGGTCACAAGGGGATTCCCCTCAGTGTAAATATGAAAACGTCTCAAGTAACCATTATACTCTGAGTGCGACAGTAATACTTAACGAGACATTACGCTAATAATATATTTAAAATAAGGCGTCTCAATAAAAGAATAGCTGTTTAATAGTCATATTAATTCGGTTGTTGTAAAATAGAGACATCTTTCATAATGCATAAAAAGACAACAGATTTAAAATTGTTCAGTACTCAATGGATTTTAAAATGCGCTTTACGTTTAATAATTATTTAAAAATCAACACTATTAATAACAAGCTATCAACTTAATTTCCTTAAAATTAATGAGCTGTCTGAATATAAATAGAAATGCATGCTAAATATTATGTACTATGGTGTTCAAATTAAAAAGATGACTGAGCAGCAAAAATAAACGAGTCGAAGTCCATCATTAAATGGATATCATCTTTATAATCAATTAATATTGGGCGGTAGATAACTTGATACATTACGGTTTGTTGGATAGTAGTAGATGCGTAGTTCGCGATTGCCAAAAGAGGGCGCCCGTAGTTCCGCGGTCCACGATTACCAAGTGATTAAGTCTACCAGTTTAGTCGCCAAATCCGTGCTCTCGATGCCTTCTATTAATTACTGCTCGAATCACTTCATAACTTGGCGTAAACTGTTAGTTGCCACCGTAGTCGCGCAGCTCTCGGTTGCCGAGCGGCAGCGTGGGGCGGTAGTTGTGCAGCAGTTCCATGGCTTCGACTCCGCACGAGGCCTCGCCGCAGCGGAGCTTTCGCATTAACGCCAACTGAAATTATAAATATAATGTTCGTAAGAGACGAGATTCTCACCACGATTAGCCTTTATTGATGAATGTTTTTTTTTATTACAACGAAAAGAAAACGAGTCCTTTTGTAATGGATTTTTGGGTTTGATAAAATCGCTGGTATGGGGTAAAACACATTTCAGCACTTTTTACTAAACTTGTAATCTATGGATGCTTCTTCATCTTGGCATCATCTAGTTCTCTTCCTTCATTTACTGGAATGTTTGTATCCACAAATATCAGCGCGGTTAATATATTCAAGTAGTGGGCCTTCGATCCGGCGGTTTACTCTTCAGAAACCGGTATCCTAACGTCAATAACTACCAATTGCCTCAAGAACTAGTTTAGAAACAACCCATCCGACGTTAGATTCCTGTTTGCTTAACGAATGTGTTTACCTTTGCAATAAAATAAAGTAAACGATTTCACGAAAGCGTTATAATTTAGATTTTAGTATGTTAATAACGCTGGTTTCATTTCCTGTCGCGAACGACGAGATAGGATTGAGAAAATGTCTGTTTACCACTACTGGATTATAAGTAATTTACTTTGAGTAACTTTAACTAGTTAAGTAATTAAACAAGTCTTGAAAGGGCTAAGATTGCTTTGTAAGCTTCTAATGTCTGACCTATATCTCGATGAAACGGTTTTTTGATGCGTTGTTCATTTACCTGTTTTTCGGAAACTTGTATGGGGTCCTTGAAGAGTATCCATGTCACGGACTCGGTGCAGGGCGGCGTGGTCAGCGAGCCGGGGTAGGTCCAATAAGCTGCACGAGGTGGCAGCAGCTGCGCCGGGTCCAACGGCTCCGACATCGTCACCTTATCGCCCTTGTGTTGGATGAACGGCAGCAGACGAACCACCTTCTCCAGCTCCTCATGTTCCGATCCGACCTGGAAATATGAAGAAATAGTGTGCTAGATGTTTTTTTGCAAGTTCATCTTATCTTTCTAACGTTTTAAGCGATCTCCAACAGCGAGTACTCCCTTAGTTTAAAAATGTGAATGCAAAAGTACGTCGTGTTAATCTTTAAGGAAAAAGTTGACAGGTCGATTCTAAACAAGAGTGGTATCTTCCCAATCATGTTTTATCTATAGTTATTAGATATAAAAAATATTAAGTAAATTCTCTATGTGTAATTAATACAATGCAAAAGCTAGCACGTGACAACTTGTTTATTTACATTAGTCACGGACAGAATAAAATAATGTCATTATAAAATAAATCCTATAAAAGTCTCACGTAGATTTAAACGAGCGTATTATGATGTAAGTACTGTGAATATGCTACCGGGTTTGAAAAGGATTGAATTTATAGGACTTCTGTAATCTTTGACGGGGTTATGTTATACTTTAACTGGTCAGCGCGATTCTGGTGTTGGGTTACCTTTTGCATATGTTTTCCCCCAAAAATATTCATTGTTTCACGTACAGGCGTTATAAAGAACCAAATCTTAAGGTACAAATAAATTTACATTATAAAACGCCATCTATCGTTTTCCCGAGAAAGCATTTAAAATGTAAAACTACGTTGTAATATTGAATACTAATAGATCACGCGCTTGGAAAGGAAAACACAATGAATAAAACAGTGACTTTAAAAAGTACAAGGAAAAAATAAATCAATAACAATGTTTGAGAATGATCAAACTGTGTCGGTGTCAATTCAAACTATTAAAGGAATAGACCTCGTTAGACAGACATGCATTTTTATAAATTAACTAGCTGACCCCGCGAACTCTGTTTCGCCTTAAATGCAATAATTAAACAGATTTTTGAATTGAAATACAAAAAAAAAACCATTTCCTCCTCGGAAAAAAACGTTTGTATGGAAAAGGGCTATTTTTAAGGCTTTCACGGGAGTTTTTCTAATTTTTCTTACCTTTTAAACCTTCCCTAGACTTCTACGAACATTCCAAGACCAAGATAAGATAAATCCGTTCAGCCGTTCTCGAGTTTTAGCGAGACTAACGAACAGCAATT
>JAODUI010000012.1:6063657-6077898 GCA_027563995.1 Papilio gigon
TAGTACTTACTAAATTGCAAAATTTGTAAATTGAAAATCGGAAGTCGCAGTTTGGATGTAAAGTACGGAATTTTAAAAATAAACTTATATCGTAATATTTAACTAGACTAGCTAGCAGGTACATCACTACAAAGCAGGCACGTGGGAACATGGGCGCACGTGAGAAATTACACGCAGCGTTTGATTAATGTGGATAAACGTTTTGGCATCGCAGTGGCCGCCCTCTGACGGATTGGCGGAACAAATCGCCATCAGTAATGAGCTGCTTAAAAATTTCTAACATTAGACTCGCCTTCATGCTACACTACTACCTAAATGATGCTTCATTATAAGTTACAACGAACGAGTTACCGATAATTGTATAAAATCATTACTATATTATCATTTTTTTACATTTTACACACTTGTTTAAAAAAAAACAATTCCCGTTTTATTTTAAGATAAGTAAGGGGAACACAATTTATCTTTGTTTTTTTCTATAGCAAAAATATTAACAGATTTATGTTAGTTAACTAATATTTTTTTTACCACTACAACTAAGCTCTAGGATTGTACTGGTCCAACACAATAGTCTAATGGCGGGATTCGAACTCAGATTCACATGATCAGAAACTCGTATCCTTAACCAATTATGCTATTGGCGTTTTTATAATATATTTAATATTGTAATATTACAACCAAAGAACCAATAACTGTTGCCTGTAATGTATTTGATAAATGCAACGTTAGAGAAATTTTCGCTACGTCAGTACGCTTATCAATTATCTTTTACACGCGTAAATAACGAAGCGCCGTTGTTGTACCGCGAGACTTCTGACCTGCAATACTCGTCTATAATTACTGACATTTCAATTCCTATACGCATTCGACCCTTTCAACTGTACTCTAATGATTAAAATTGTTTATAGACCCACAGACTTACCTGACCCGGTGGACATGACTCAACAGGTTCAATATAGTAAAGTGTCACAATACCCTTGTTGTACTGTTTCTATCTTGTTATATTTTGTCTATTTAAGAAAATGTTATGTATATACTGACAGATTTAACCGGGATACAATCGTTCCTGTCACCGGTATAACTAACTTTGCTAAACTGTTCTAACATTTTTACAATAGATTTCAACTAACTATCACAATTGTTATTTGTTTTGAACGAAGTTTTAAAAATGTTTCATTAAAAATGCTGTACGCTGCAAAGTATTTATCATTGTTACAGATAATCACTTTCAATTAAAAGTGTAATGTCACATATTAAAACTTTCGTTAGATATTTCTACATGATTAAATATCACGGCTTAACTCAAGTGCAGTTTGGTGTAGACACAGAGTAGATAAAGACCCGTCAGAGGTCCTTCCTCAGGATGAGTGAAACTACACTCAAGAGGAACGAATCCGGGTCACTTGAAAAGACCTATAATTCTAGAATGAATAAATCTAGAACTAATAATGCTAGCTTTATGAAATAAACGGTATTTAACAGCCGATATAATACCACTTTTATTGAGGTATTAACACTTCTTATTTATTGCAAGGTTACGTCATAAAAAGGGAGACATTCGAAGATGGAACTACAAAATTACTGCAATTGAGTTTTTTTTTTACCTTCAATCAGTTTTCAAGTTAGTATATAAACTATATTTATAGTAATCATATTGTTGTACAAAAACTCATGTTCCCTAGTTGTGTTTTAAGGCGAAAACAACAGTTTTTTTTTCTCTATGTAATTTTAAATAAATAAAATATGGTGACTTATAAATTTTACTATTTTAATTTAATGGGTATCATGTGTATATTATACACCGTTTATTTCCTTAAGCTAGCATTCTTAGTTTCCTAGATTTTTAGATTTCTTAAGGCCTTTAGGTGACCCGTATTCATTGCTCTTGACTATATTTGGTGCATGCAACAAACTGCATCTGATTTAAGCCGTTATATAACGAAAACTGTAATAGGTATGACTAAGTTAAAGCATATAAAATTTTATCAAAGCGGCAAAAAACGAAATTAATAAATTATATCAACGTTACTTAATTGCAGCTTTTAGAGTATCAATTTATTTGAGACTAGCTGACCCCGCGAACTCTGTTTCGCCTTAAAAGAAATAAATAAACAGATTTTTGGATTTATTAGCAAATACAAAAAAAACATCTCCTCCTCGGAAAAAACGCTTTTATGGGAAATGGAAAAGGGCTATTTTTAAGGCTTTTCACGGGGGTCTTTTCTAATTTTTCTCACCTTTTCAACATTCCCTAGACCTCAACGAACATTCCAATACCAAGATAAGATAAATCCGTTCAGCCGTTCTCGAGTTTTAGCGAGACTAACGAACAGCAATACATTTTTATATATATAGATTAACTTGATATCATATCACTTTCACTGTGTTATACTTTATTTTTAACCGTGCTGTCTTTGTGGATGAACTAAATTGAAATGGAAAATGAAAACAGTTTCCGTTAGTAATAAAGCACTGAGTACACATTTATTTAGACGTGTTACAAAGTTAACAAATGTGTTAATAGAACCATTAATAAATGTCAATATTATGTGTATAATATAATATTTATCTAAGCTATAGATGTATGTAAATCTGATAACCCGTATAGAACTGTTTAACACAGATCAGATTTACGCTAAATACGGTTTATAAAAAGAGAAAGTTTTCGAATGGTGCCCACGGCTGTGCTCTTTGTTTTGTTTTCGTTTGTGGCCAGTATGCGGTTTGTGAAAAAAAAAAATAACAAGTTTCCAAATACATACGAGGTTATTCACAAGTGACGGATGCATTTAATCAACAATACACTCTTCGGAGCGTTGTACTCTATCACAAAGTAGATAATATAAAGGTCTAATACATTATGTCTGCATGAAAACGTATGGATTAAGCGGATATGCAATAAATTCTCATGTTTATTTTCATAATGTCAGTTGGTCAAAATACTTGAATACTATTGATTCACTTTGTTTACAAAAAAATATAAAAAGATACACGTGTTTGTTTCATAATGCTGTGTAATTATTCAATATAGTATTTCTTACGGCTGGCCACGACGAAACGACGCTGCCTTGATTTTAAAATACAAAAACCTGTGATACCAACCTTGAGATATAAGCAATACGAACCTACGTCACACTTATCCAGTTTTACAAATATATATAACGAGGCACCTCGCCACCTCAGTCCTTACCATTAATAGGACTCCGAGTACGGCGAGGCCGTCCGGTTGTCCGGCCGCTTCTTGGAAGCTGTGGTACTTTGAGGTGTTCCAGTGCACCAGGTGTAGCTCGCCGGAGAAGGCGCGGCCGTCCACCGTGTGCTCGGAGCCTTCGCCGTTCGCCGCGCCCCAGTGGCAGTGCCACTGCTGCAGCTTGTACACGTCGCACCCCAGCGGACCGCCTCGCAACTCTGAAACCAAAATAAAAATATGATCTACGTACCTTCTGTAGAACAAATGATATAAAAATTCTAGTCTGGTGGCACTTCAATCTGATTCTTTATCGCACCACTTTCTAATTTACGCAAAGAAATTAGATTCATATTATTACACAATATAGTGGTTGTTATATCTCTGGTTAGTCTATAATTGGTTTTATAAGAGACGCTATTCACACGCTTCTACACAGGGACATCGTAGAAATATCTAAGTGAAATGAAAACATGTCACTATAGTTAGGGTTGCGAAAAATATTAATCGCCGTCGTTCGGTGCGTCAGTACCGAAGCGTGACATAACACTATTAGAAACATAATTTATCGGTCTTTGATAGAAGTGGTCCTGCGAGCGGTACAACGCTATCTGCTGCTTAGAGTCAAATGTCGCAAATCGCAGCGTTACGTATGTCTATGCTATTTACAATTTCCGATATGAACTACTGAAGTAAACTAAATATAAGTTAGATGCTCGCGCATACGGCGTATTTTAAATGACACCTTTCCCTTTCTAATCCTATTCTCTCATCGTAATGATATTTATTGCGGTTTTGAGTCGCTTATATATAATTTGATACTTTGTTTATAGTACACGTGTTTATAACCAACTTCGTATAAGAGCTGATCAATGTGGTCACCTTACTGCGGTTACTTCTGATATTCTCGGATTATAATCAGTGTTAAATTTCTTATTGTTTTTATTTATTACTTGAGAATAATTTAAATAACAAATACTTTACTACTTTACTAATTTAATTTAATATTTTAAAAAACAACATTGGTTGTCCATAGTAGGCCAAATGGTGGTTGAAAGCAGAACGGTTTTTTGGTTTGAAAATTGTTTAGTCATTCTTATCTTTATATAAGTATTTTTCTACTATAAACATGATTAATTGTATTACTTATTCCTTGTTGTACATTTAGACATATCGTTCTAATCCTTGTAATTGTGTAACGGCCTATACTTCACATGGCGGGGAAACATCGGCGGTTGAATGGGAAATTGCTTATTTGTGTGACAGCGGGCGGACGGCGGCGGCGCGGGTACGCGGTACGTACGCTACGCTGCGGAAACTTCACGTCTCCCCTTCCTCGCGATAAATTAATAGTGCGGTTAGCTGCATATCATGCGAAATTCAATTGATTTTATATTCCAGCATGAATTAATAAACGATGTTATTGCGACAAAGGAAAGCTTCCTGATAAAACCTGCACACATGCGAAATTCGGACATGGATGCAAAGTCAACGTCCGCGCAAATTAGTTGTATTATAAGAAAATACATCTAATTTAAGATTGTCGTTCAAAGTTAAGGTTAATTAAAACAGTCGTTTTATTGTTTTTTTATATTATTCTGACTATATGAGATTTGGCGCGATGATATTCTTTTACGTAATAATTACGATATATTTAACTTCCGTTTGTTAACACTTAAGTTAATAAAGAGTAAACAGAAACGTGACAATCGAAATATTGATAAAGAAAATACATAGAGTTGGTATATGTTGTAGATATGAGATAATGTTCAAGTTTATTTACCCTAGGTGTTTTATGATTCAAACGTATGTAAGAAGAACGAAAAAAAGTTTTTTGATTGGTAATATTTTCATAAACAATAAATAAATATTATACTAACGAATTTAGCAAAACAAAGTACCTATTTTATGTATAATACAAATTTACCGTATTAAATTACTCTTGTACTAAATAATTATAGATGGTAATTTGTAATTGGAGAGGAGGTACTAAGATTATATTGCTTTGAGCAATTTTATGAAATCTTGAAGGTTATAGAGAAAATTATATTTGTTACCGAGAAATTTGTAAAGGGAGTTAATAAGTATACCTCATAGTGCTTATTACTTAAGTTTTATTGAAGGTAAATTAATTGGGAACAAGTTTTAATTCAAATTAATTTAAAGCTTGCTGTTTAATTATGAATGACAAATTATTTAAAAATGAGAGCCCACGATTACGACAACTATGATACATTAGTATACCGTAATATTTAGTGAATGATTCAAAAATATCTATTTTATACAGCACGTTTACAATTAACTGAAATATCTATGTAAATTCCTATTGACTTTGTGCTTGAATGAAAACGTTGTTTAGTGAACGTCGAATGATCCAGGCGGTGTTACGATAACTGGAGCATTTAACGGTACAAGAGGAATGTTGGCCGCGGAAACCGCTGGGAAGGTTAATATTTAATTGCGGCATGCGATTCTGTATTGATATCTATACCAGCGTCTTCATTTAATCATGTGTATATACGTACTAGTGTTTAGCATAATCGAAGAGAGAGAAATAAACAAAGGCATCGCGATTTTTATCAAATCTATTTACTTATGGAAAGAGACAGACAGACAGCTAAACGCGATGTAAACAAAAAGAAAAAAATTGTGACTTACCAGAATCATATCCGTTTTCGTCGACCCGCCAGCAGTATCCAGGGTTGGCGACGGAGCGCGTATGATTAACGGAGTACCGCCAGACCAGCGGCGGCGCGCTGCCCCCCGAGCTGGCCAGCGACGTGTCGATGTCCACGGGGCTCTGCCGCGCACCCCGCGCCTCCGGGAACTTCTCTATCCATGTCGCTGGACCTGCAGACGTAAATATTAACTTTTACTACATTTTATATGTACAATGTAGTCTGGAAGAACACTACAAGATAGTAATATTACATAACTATTGCTATTGCTCAGTAGGCAACTTGGATTTATTAAATAAATTTATTTTTAAATTTGAATTAAATATCAAGTAACTGATGAAGCAGGATTTTAATGAAACTTGCTCAGCGCACATGTTACCTTGATTGGATTATGTAGGTTTTTAGAGCAAATCAATTTCGTTATAGGAACTAGGTATTACGTACACTTGGTTAATTGTTATTGAGCAAAAAACTAAATCGTGTTTCGCACACATTCAAAATATTGTAGCAACCATATCGAAATATCGACAAATTGAGAGCGTTGTGTGTACGCAATTTTTTTATGCCTTCAAGCTTAAAAGACCGACTCCAGGGGATTTGGTATTTTAAGTGATCTATGCACACATGTTTTAAACACTTTGACAGCTCGGAACATCGTACTAGTAGCTGCACAGACATATTGTTAGATGGATGAGGGCGTAAAGGAATGTGAGGAGAGGACATTACGTTGAACGTAGCTCAGAGTCAGCCGCCAAGATATTTGAAAAGACGTATACTGATCAAACGCCTATCTCGAGGAGTGGGAATACAAGATCTGATGATGATCATGATCATGAAGATGATAATGATGATGATGATTAAGATATTAGTTAATTTTTTTTTCAATGTGCTTTGTTTAGTGACAATGTAACCGTAAGTAGTTCTCATTATTGTAACACCGTACAAAAACATATTTTGTTAGTTTAAAGCTACATTGTTGTTTTCTGCACCGGTTGTTATTATAATAGGACTCTTGGAGTGCGGCTTTGCTGCTTTTCGACACGTTTTAATGATGTTGTAAAAATTTCAATGTTTCATTACACATTTTTAAACACTATTTTGGTTCAACTGTTTAATATTCACAGTAGTAAAATTATATTGTTCATGTAGAAATCATCGTCATCATCATCTCACTATACGTACACTGAGGGGTTCGGTGCCTACCCTATTATTACAGGTGACTAGGCCGCAGTCAACCGCGCTGGCCCAGTGCGGGTTGGTTGACTTCACACATATCTTTGAAATATATTATAGATATGTGCGTTGCATCAGGATGTTTTCCTTCACCGTAACATCGATGGATAACGTACATATGAAACTTTAAAATCTAAAAATACATTGGTACATGCCGGGGGTCGAACTTAAACATTGTCGAGTACGGTCAGGTTCGGTCAAGCGTTTAACAACTGCGTCACCGACGTTCGTCATTAGAAGTAGAAGTCGTAAAATATAACTGCAACAACGGCTTATAAAAAAAAATTAAAATTTATTTTTTTCATTAATTGTTTGACGTGTCTAAGTAATCTTGACAGTTTTAATGACAACAGGAAAAGTGATGTGGCGCGATTATAAAAGCGTGTTCGTCGACAAACATTGTCGTTGCAAATATTAGGTTTATTTAGTCCCATCATGAACGAGGCAGCGAGGTCTGACAGGTTGTTACAGCCGTGCAGCCACGCAGCCGCGTTATCTTATCTGTTGAGGGCGGATCGCTTAATGAAAACGTTTTTATGGTGACGCATGACATTTCTTGTGAAATATTTGACTAACTTTGATTGTTGGCACAACTTGTACACCTCTACGTTAACAACTCAACATCAACACGATAATTACAGTGCGATAACAATTTAATCTATTTTTAATTCACAATGCAAACATCAAGTCACTCGAAGTTATTGATTAAAAAAAACGGTTAATTTTTGACTATTCTAATATTGTGAACTTTAGTAACTAATTCGAAATGCAACGGCTTGAAAATTATTGATACAATATTTGACCGTGTATTAGTGTCATTTTATTAAATAGTTTCGTTTCGTTATTTTAGTTATTAATGTACCAAAATATCTTGAAAACCAGTCACCTCATGTATCTCTGTCAGAATAAATGGACGTCAGAATTTATTTGGATATTTCTATATTAAGATAGAAGGACCGTATTAAATGTTATCTGTTGAGTTATTAATTAGTCGATATAATTAATTGTATAATCGTCCAAGATGTACTTTATCACGAGTTGTAATGTTTTGCAAACGTCGAATGCATTTTCTTTCTTTATTGGCAACTAAGGTCGATAAATTAAAAATAATAAAAGCTTAAATTACATTACAAAAGAGACAAGAATGCTAATAAGTTACAGTCGTTTGTAACCGCATTTCTTGGTTCGATTATGCCTCTGTTCCAATCTTTGGGCGACATTGCTTCGCCCAGGGCCAGGGCCACCCGGCCTCGTCGCGGAGAATACTTGCGATTAGCTACAACCGGAAAGGTCATCATTCACTAACATATTTTTTTTCACTTAATCAAAAATAATTCTGCCTTATACTATAAAAATAGAAAAAAAAATCTTGCAACTCAACGTAAATAAACGTTTCGATGACTGTTAGATTATAACCTTGATAAAATAACGTATAATGTTTGAAAACGTAATTATACTGGGTTGCCATTGTCAAAATATTTATGAGTACATGAAACAGATAACAACATGTTTTGATACGCCGTCGGCAATAAGATTTCCTTGTTATTTTTCTTAAATATTGTTTTTTCTATATCTAAATAAACTTTAGCACCGGAGGTATAGAACGGAAATGTAATAAAATTGAACAATAACACATTTAAATGTAACCGGCTCTCACAGTGACAGCCGTGTGTTGTTTCTTCGCGCCATTGTTCTTTTGTTTTGATTAGTTACGACCATCTTCCAGGTGCATCTCTTTATTTCAGTTTATGATACAGATTGTAGAGTAAGCCTAACTCTATGGCATCCAATGGAACAAATTTAAATCACTCACGTACAAAATATTGCATATTTACTACCAGTGTTGCCATTTAATACAAAATTACATATTTATCGGTACTTACAGTTAATGCTTGTTATATATTAACTGTTATAAGTTATAACTGTGAATTTATGATTATTGAAAACCTTTTGTATTTTAATATTTACCATTAATTTATCTATAGATCATCCGGAAATATTTATAGTTAACCGTCACAAAATAGATGACACTACGATCGCATATCAATTGACAACGTCGGTTCGTCTATCAAAATAAATGAATAATAAGTCATCTCTTCTATCGCACGCGCCGCGGGGACCGGATGTTTCCCGGCACAGTATTAGATACTAAAGATAATATTGATATTGGATTGCGACTATGACTGTCGCAATATATAAAGGCGTAATTATAGCTGCATTTAATAAATTACTTTAGTCAATTGATGATTGCAGGGCTGGTATAGACGTCATCTACCCGCAATGATGCTGAAATTGTTTCTATGATTTTGCAATAAAGATTTAATTTTATAATATATCTTAATCGCACGTTTTTAGAGCATCATCATCGTTTGATAAATAAATACATATGTCTGAATGTGTATTTACAAAAAAAAACAATGATTTTGTATGTTATATGAGGCCATTCATTTCCTTTGAAGATTTTTCACAAGCACCATAGGTTTTAAATCTAAGACGCGGTAATGTGCGTCTCAAAGCCGTGTGTCTTATATTCTAATCCGGGAACATTCCCGGCACGAATAACTAGTTTACTGGTAACTCTAGCTGTAGTAATAGAACGTAGGGAGACGGGCTGTTGCCGATACAATGGTTGCATTGAATTCAATTGAATGACAGCCGACCTGCTTTTAATGCACGCGACGGTGGCGCGGCGGCGGCGATGTAACACAACTACAGGTTTCTGGCAAAAGTAAACAAACCACTTGCATTGTTTGTTTTGTTTTACATGTTGCAATTGATTACATAGTACGACAAAATGATGTATTCATTAATTACTGCAAATCAGTAACAAGATGACTATTGTTTAAATCTGTTTCTTTAAACTTAGTTTAACAAACACTAGACACACAATGTGATCGAAAATTGTTTTTAAATACAATTTATAAAAACATGTTATCAAATACAGTACTAACTTCCAGTAACCAATAAACATATCATAATAAATCAGGAACGAACTAATTGCAAAGTAAATTAAATCCAAAATAATTTTAAAGATTTAAATCAGAGATGTAACGGAATCGTTATATCGGAACCGAAATCGGAACGAAATGCAAAAGCAATCGGAAGTTGCGAACTTTCGGAAACGGAATCAAATCTCTGTACATCCCTACATTAAATACACATATACAAATATATAACCGAATTCCAAAATAGAATTAAGATGACATTAACTGATCACAATTTCCTTGGCATATCAAAGGTAAGAGCTTATTGGGTAGTGTATGCATTGTCTCTGTACTTGACATTTGGATTTCTTGACGAGTTTTTGTTTATTGTTTTGTGCCGCACGCGTCATCTAGCGGTGTAATCTGACAGGATAATTGTAACACAAATGTAATAGGTAAATCTAACTCATTGCTCAATAGCGCAAGCGATCGCTTAACGACGCTTGCATTCAAAGAATTCATAATAATAGCAAATGACTTCAACGAACTGAACATTATTTTATAATACTGAAGAGAATTTTATTTTTATTTATGATTTAAAAAAGTATTGCGGTTGGAAAAACATTTAATATATAATTACTGTAACATCCACATAAGACCGTCGGTGGCGCAGTTGTTAGGCGCTTGATCGCACCGTATTCGTCATAGTCCAGGTTCGATCGCCATGTAGCAATATGTTTTTTTGAATTTCACATGTACATTTTACCACTTCATTACGGCGAAGGAAAACATCGTGATGTAAACTGCACATTTAAGAAATTCAAATATATGTGTGAATTCAATCAAATCGCACTGGGCCAGTGTTATCGACTATAGCCTTGTCCAGTCTCCTCTAATATGGTAGGCCGAGCCCTTCAGTGTCAGCTTGAGTGACCTGATGATGAGCATGTTAAATAATAATCCATTGTTTTATGTCACTGACATCCTCGATTTCAATGAATAAACATTTATGTCAATAAAGGTCTGTAAGAGGTCTATTATTTGAGGACAACGCCCTATCGGTGCGCTGCACTTTTATCATACAAGACTATTTTTAGATAATATCTCGTGTAATGAAAACATAAATAATTTATAATGGACAGTTTTACAGTAATTTAACAGTTATTTTCAAGAAAACAATGATCATTAATTAGTTAAGAAGATATAATTGATGTCAATGTGACTAAATGTTTATTTATATAGTTGTTGACCAGACTGAAGAAATATATTAATTATTTACGTGAATAAGAGAGACAATATGTTGATCTAACTTCTTACTAATGTTATATATGCGTAATTTTGAATAGAGAGATTTTTGTTATCCGATAATTACAAAACGCCTAAAGATATCTAGATGAAAATTGGCATAGACATAGATTACTGTCTGGAAAAGACCATAGACTACTCCCTTAGGTTTTTTTTAAATTCTGTAAGAGCGAAGTCGCGAGTAAAAGGCTATTGTCTTTTAAGGAAATAAGGTTATTTATAGTAAAGATGTTTATGGAAAAGTTTAGTATAAAACAGCTGTGTTTACCGTCATAGTGTAGACTGAATATTTTATTACTAATTCTAATTAAAAATTATATACTACAGAATTGTTATGTAAAATGAGAGTTATTAATGCGGGTGTGGTTAAATTATATGTGCTTGCTTTTACCTTAATTGATACAAACTATTAACAGGTATGTAAGTGTAATAAAAAAGACAGGCTGCAGAATTTATAAGGCTTTAATACATATTTTTATATTAATTGCCAAGCAATAAACCATTTAGTATACGTCACTTCAAATATCTTGTCGGTTGATCTTGAGCAGTGCGCTCGCATTGTTCTCTCCAACATCTCTTTACACCCCGCTCTATCGGTTTAAAAATTCCGACCCGCCAAGGTATTTGTCAACGTCTATACTAGTTACCGGAACTGTAAAACCTAACTCATAAAGAAAAAGACAAGCGTCTAAGCTACCGGGACTATAAAACTTTTTAGATACGAACTTGACAATTGAATCATTTTGAACGCAGTTAATAAAAAATGCATTCAAGGTTTCTGTCAATGTTATAATTATATTGTTACGTGTTCTAAGTAATTAAATTACTTGTTGTACACGCGAAAATACAATATACTAGAAAAATAACAACGTCTCTACTGAAATGATTCTGTCGCACAAAGAAAATCTAATTTACCTGATTCTATCTATAAAATTAATAAAATTATAATGTATGTTATAATTTGATGCGCCAATAGCCTAATGGTTGTGAGTACGGAATACCGATCAAGCGGTCGTGGGTTCGAATCACCGCCATTCGACTTTTGTCGTGAACCATATTCTAACACAAGCTTTTTCAAACTTATCAGGGATGGTTACAAGAAATATTAGTAAATTAACAAAAATCTACTAATATTTTAATTTAAAAAAAATGGATCTTTTTTTTCTATTTTTTCTAATTATCATCTCAGATGGATGGCCAGTTCCTTACCAGTCTTGCTAAAAGGCAGCTGATGTATACGGGGGTTACCTGAACTATTTTTTTTAATTCTACGCTAAGTAGGGAGTAATCTTTAAAGTCGGAGTCGTCAAACAAAGTTTGTTTAATACCATTCAGTCATTCAGAATAGAAAGAGCACGTGTAATATGTGCTTAGCTATGACTATGTATTTTGCGGTTACGTTTAAGTCCTACAGCAAACAGATTTTATTTATGCGTTGTCCGAATCAATCTTCTCCCGTGCGGTAATTATAACTTATGCAAATATTTATGATGCAGACAATTCGCTATAGTCAATTAAACTTACAAATGGACTTGACGATTTAAACCTCATTACATTGTTAATTTTTCGTTACATTTCTATAGTCGAGTCATTCAAAAAAATGTTTGTCATTTATTCACGCTTAGATGAGCATAAAAACGTACTATTTTATAATGTTACAATTATGGTTAGTCGATGTTTTCGTGGCTATTACAAACAAATCGTCGTCCGCGGCCTCGGCCCGGTTTATCTCGCCGTTATTGTATTTATCTTTTTAATTCACTTGACAGCGACACCGTAATTACAATAAAAGTAGAATCGTCTAGTTATTCATTTTAATTGTATCAGATATCAAGAAAACTGCCAGTTTTTTTTATAAGAAAAGGGGGCGAACGAGCGGCGGTATCATAAACATAAAAAACGTCATATTTAGAAGGTCATATCATTATTCAAATATAGTGACATTATGTTAACCTTAGGTACCTTTAACGTAACTTTAGATGAAAGGAAATCGATTGAAATTTAATTCAATTTTTTTATCAACGTTTTTTTTTCATTAAAAACTTATCTTCCCGTGTGAAAAGAAACGGATTTTTCTTAATTTTTTTCTCTGATCAATCTATTATAAGTTATTAATTTAAAATTTATATTTGAATTGTGTAAATCTTGTGTAAATCTGTCGTGTACAAAGCATTGCCAAGGTCATGGCAGACCAAGTGAAACGATTACAGCATTTGCGTGTGCGCTCGGACGGAACAAAGGTTCTGCTTTGTTAACGACTGCACATCATTCAATTGAAGCTATTGATCCCTCTTAACTGATACCATGTAAGTGCCTCTCATTAACTGAGTACATACTTTCCCTTCACATCTGTTCTCTATTAGTTTTAATTGCAAGTTTTATTTGTCTTATATTAAAATAACATAAAATCCCTATTATAACCAACATCATAAATCAATCGTGCATGTCGCCTGTTAGTAATATGCCTGGACAAATTGTAAAGTTAAGGCAAACGGGACATCATACGAATTCATTCAAAAAGTGACGAGACAATTTTGAGTTCTCATAGATGAGATATTTAAAAGCGGAGTAGTTAATCTAAAAAAAAAACTTCCTATTTATTTTATTACCAGAACATTCATTAATTAGTACAGATAACGTTATCGAAAACAACACAATAGGAAGTGACTTGATGACCTTAACATTTACATTTTAAATAAGAAGAGTGTTTTGTTTAAACTTTGCGTTTTCAATTTCCAACAAAAATCAAAGTAATAAATACTAGAAAATATTAAATGCCCATTGTTGAGCGATTAACCTTTGTTTAATATTATAAAATATTAAAGATAACAATACTGATAAATAATTTAAAATAATAAATAAAACATAAACTAATTAAAATTACTAATCGATTGATGATGACAATTAGTTTATG
>JAODUI010000012.1:6087414-6098583 GCA_027563995.1 Papilio gigon
GCCTTTCCCAATGCCTTCCACAGTATGCGCTCCTCCGCTTTCCGCATCCAACGACTTCCTGCCGTCCGCACTAAGTCGCCGGTCCAATTTGTTTAATATTTGTACAAAATAGTATAATCAGTTGACAGCGATAAAGTGCACAAAGTAACCGAACTATTCCTACATAATACATTACAAGTTTTTGCATTTCTGAGGCACGTTCTTATGATCATAAAATTACTGTAACTAATTTCTTATCTTTAAATTAACCTATTTGTCTGTTATTTACAGTAAACCTTATTCTTAATTATTTCCGTACATATATAAAAACCGATATAAGTAAAAAAAAACATAACATAATGTAGTCCGTCTAATAATTTTGCATTGACTTTCTATTGCGTTAGATGCGAATCGATATACATTTTTTTGTTTGACAATTGTCATTTGTAAATAAGAGGGAAGGTGATATAATCGAGTGCAGAACATTAGGACCGTGCGAAATGGAAATCCGTGATCTTCATTTGTTACATTAAATAAATAGATTTGAAATACACGAAAATCGTGCCGTGTGACTGTGTGACATACAGGTGAAAAACGTCACTTATTTGAATACGGAAAACACAATACCATCTCGTTTTTGTAACGATAAATACACGTTAAACATTGCTTGTGATACGTCACTGCTCAAAAAAGTATTTTTTTGTTTCAATCCTCAAAAACCAAAAGATCAAAATGTAAATACGCAAGACAGCTTTTGTTGTAATGAAACTGTTAAAACTTACGAGTATAACTGAGACAATTTAACTCAGAGTTGAAAGTGTACCTAGAAACCAAGTTAACTATGCAGTTTGACTGTTTAGTTAAAACTAAAAAATCGCAAAATGCCAATATAAATTTGAATTACTTAAGTACATTCGTAGTAATTGACGGGAACTAAAACGCCGGCGACAGCTAGCCAATCATAACAAACTGTGATTGCATACTGATATAATAGTATACGTTGCCAATAGGCCACGTGTGTTCGTGTCTTTGAAATGTGTTTAAAGATTACGCGAGCACATATTATGGTAGGAAACGTCGCATGCGCATTGTGTACCGATTACTGCGCTCACTAAACTCCTATTACATACTCTATTGTTATATATTTCACCTGTAATACATACATAATATACTGTATTCATTGATGTAAACGCCTTATATATTGGTCCTTTTTGTTACGTTACAATTCATCATTCATCTGATGATGGACAAAAACTTGTCTGTGGTAATACTGAGATTTAATGTATTGGTATTAATTATTTGTCATAATTCGATACAGCCAAAAGTCGTCTTTTAAAAAAGCGTATAAATTTACAAAAATACCTTAAAAATGTATTTGTATAGTATATTTACAAATATTACAATATTACAATATTCTATTTCTTTTCGGACACGAAAAATCACAAATTATTCATCATCATCATTATCAGCCTAATGTTGTCCACTGCTGAACGTAGGCCTCCCCCCATCGATTGCCACGATGACCTGTCCTGTGCGGCCAGCATCGAGAAAAATATTTTTTTTTCTTAAATAATTATTTTTTTGTACACAAATTGCATTAAAGACTTTAAATTTGGCTCATGTAAATACGTAAAGGTGTGCCGGTATTTTTATTTTTAAACTGTCGACTGTAAGGAGGTCAGTACTTTATGTTTTGTACTGAGAAGTCTCTTAAAATCGGTAAATTTTTATCGTACGAGTGCGTTCAATTTAAAGATCTTTTTGTTTTTACGTGAATCTAAATCATATTTGCTTTTATAATGAAATATTACTTATTATAAAGTCTCGTCTAAAATTATTTCATTGTTATATCCTAATAGTATTTCTGTATTTTGTCTGAGAAGTCTATTTTAATCAGTTACTTTATATAAGAGCAAAATGTATTAAAGTATGTGCATTAAAGCCATGTAAACAGTTTAGAAACCTTAGTTGTGATGCAAAAAACAAGATTACAATCTGTTAAAGGTCGCAGTGTCAATGCAAATGATGTTTATTGTTTACTTTTTTATCTAAATGTCAAAAAAAAATAAAATACTACACTCGCTAGTTCTTTACTTAACTCCAATATACAAAAATGGCAGAGCTCTGTTTAAATGACATTTTAAATATAAAGATAATTTCATCGTCAAATCATATATTTTAAAACTGAAACGTATTTATTCCGGTTTCCTGTTTGTTGCTATCAATTTTTTCCGGTTTTATTTAGAACCAGATTTCGATTGTTACCTAAAAAATAAAAACGTCATCAGCAATCTGCCCTTTTCCCTACGTAGAGTCGACACAGTATATACTACTCTTCCGTACATCTCTGTCAGCCGTCATATTGGAACTCACACACTTCTTCATATTCTCTTTCACACAATCCGTCCGCATCATCTGTGTCTGTCTCTCCAGGTGCTTTCAACAAAATATCCGTACGAAAAATGTCTAAGAACATAAAATAACAAAAGAAACACTGGCACTAGTTTTTGTTAAAAACGGTAACTCATGTAGGTTGAGTGTAAAAATATCGGTTCGATTCATATCGAAGTTCAGTGTCAATAGACATGACTGGATTGAATAATTACTCAAATGATTAAAAGTTTTTTTTAAGTACTAACATATTTTTTATATCTTTTTTATACTAAAATATGTTCAATAAATAACTTCACTGGGTAAATCCTAATGCAGTTCGGTGCGTTTTTTCGAGAACCCCCATCAGTTGACAGTGTTCACCAGAGTGAGGTGCTCGGGGTTTAGTGAGTCAAATTCTACATAATCAATCTATCCCTATCTTCTCCCCAATAGGCAGAGTATCTTTCGAAGATTGCGTCAACAATAAAAAGGTAAATCCGAACGTTATAATAATGTGGTTATTATGTCGCCTGTTTAGTTTATGGTCGGACAGCAATTGTTTTTTTACGTCAATTGAAGAAAAATAAAGTAGGTGTACAAGGAATCGTATTCGTTACACTTTAATTATTAATTTCTACGCGTTTTTAATCTGTACAGGTTGTTCACATAAGGAAACCGAAGTCCGATACTATATTACAATATACCTTCCCCGTATATTTAAAGATTGTATTCTTGGAATTACGAAATAAGTAAATCCTTGTATATGTCGCGGTCATATGTCATGTCAATTTTTTTTTTAATTATTATTATACTTAAAAAGTTTGTAAACGTGAAGCCGTGCAAAGCCGGGCTCAGACATTATTCTTTCATATTAAATAACCTAAACTCGTTACTTCCACGTTTACAATTGAAATGTTTTATTTGTTATAAATTAGTTTCACTTCCTTAATTATAAAGTAAATCATTATAAGTGAGAATAATCAATACCTTATCTAGTTTGCGGAAGTGGAAATGACTGTGTCCATATGTTCGAAGTGTCAAACCGGTCTTGGCGAACAATGATACTAAACGGTGAAGATTGATTTGAGGTACAAAAATTATCTTACATTCGTAACAAAAAAAGAGACAATAGATTGATAATTTGGCCAATTATATGTATACACAACAACTAATATTAAACATTAGTGATTTTCTTAGTTTGAAAATTTAATAAACCAAATTTTTTCTTGAATTATCTCGTCGTAATAAAGGTAAATAAAGATATAACGGGTCGCAGGAAAAAAACTACACATCTGAACCGAAAAGAACGACGAATCACATTCAATTATCATTTGAGGTTAGTCTTAAAAAATCCTATTATTTACCTACAAAATATATGCATGGTACGTAACCATAGCAACAACCTGCTTGAAAAGAAATCTTTTCAGTCCAAGTCCGTCGGCCGCACATAAAATAGACTGGTAGCATGCGAAGTGGAAAACAGACGTGAACTGTCTAAGTTCCGGCGGTGCACAAAGTTGGAGCGATTTGGTTCGTTATCGAAGTGAGTTAGATTACTTTGCAGGTAGTATGCCGCGCCGTAAGCGCCGTAAAGTAACGTTAAACTCTATTCATCAGGAGATAATGAGAAATGTTCACACCTGAACGTCGTGAATAATAAACACATTGTTGTGGTTATTTGAAACTTACTAAGACTATCTAGTGGTCACACGATGATTTATTTAAATAACAGTACAATATATAATTATACTAAAAGTGCCTCAAACCCATTGCGGGTTTTTCCTGTCTTTTGGATCTAACGCTAAGAAATATGTCTGTACCATTTTTTTTTTAGCTATACTATAGTATCTGACACACAGTAATTGATATTCAAAAGTATATTTGTATATTATTATTGTTGTATATTATACAAAATAATCTAAAGAACGGTAAAAGGTTTGCAAACTTCATCATATTTTTAAAATGGAATTTAATTTTTAATAAATACCAAGTATTTTGATTTAAGTTACAGAGATTAAAATAAGACCCTTCGTCATCGAGAATTATGTTCAAAATTGAATTCATTGAATACGGTCTGTTTTTACCTCTTGACATTTTTAGTACGCCGCTTGTTGTTGATCCGAATTAACACTTGGATCACGTTTTTCAACAGAATCAGGACAATTTATTTCAATAATAAATAACATCTCAAAAGATTTGTTCTCCGCAAGCATTACAATGTTGACCTAGTCGGACAACACAATATAACTGTGATTTAATTATTACATAAATAGTGTAATATAAAACAATCTCCAATGAACAGTCAATATCGAGCCAAGTCAATTCTTTATCTTACGCGTCGACTGATTAACTTATTTTGTTCCAACGTTATGTTCTGATTTGTTGAAATAAATCATTTTCAAAGTGTCCGTTTTATTAAGTTATTTGAAAACGATAACCAAATATCTATTTTATTAACTATTCGCTTTTCACGTGTCGAAATCGAGGTTTATATTCGTATTTATACGAATGTATAAAAATAAAAGTCAAGGGGATCGTCGATCTACATCGGAACCAATTATAAATACAATAAGGGAGCCGGCGCTATACGTTCGAAATAAACATAAGAACCAAGGTAATGGTGTCAAGAGTAACAGTACGTTGTAACAGAAATGTTGAAAATAAAATAAACAAATTGATGCAGGTGAGTATCGACCATATTTTGTAAATTATTCAAAACCAACTTTTGTCGTGACACTGTCCGCGTTGATTTAAAAAATAAACTATAGTAAATACTCTATACGTCCGCATACTGTACGCATGCGCATTGAGGAAGCCATCATCCAGCTGTGACCAGACAAAGGCTGATGATGATGATAATGAATTATTCAAGGTTCTTCCAGACTCCGTCTGTATTAAATTTCCTCTAGTTCACTTAAGCCGTTTCAGTCGTATATTATTAGAAATTTGATAAGTCAAGAAACATGATTTATGACGATTCTTTTAGATTGAATTCTAAATATATTCGTTATATAAATAAATATTTTACGAGTCTAAAGAACCGGGAATAAACGAAAGAATCCATCTCTGTAACTAAAGCCGATGGCAACTGACTGTAAACCGCTAATACGTAAAGTTCTTAAAGTCTTACAGATGGAGTGATAAACATCTCGATTTTTGGCAGATCTACCACAATTAAATGGATAAGAAATTGTAAAGACGTGTGTATATGGACCATGCCAATAGCTACACGCTCGCGTCAATATTCAGTTAGTTTTCTTTGAAATCTTTTAGAAATATTCGTTTTACTTTTGTTTATTTTGTAACAACACAAACTCGTAATAGTCTTAAGTATTAACATCCCATTTTATTCATTTTTTTTAATATGACCCAACCTCGAGCACGGCGGTACAATTACGCCAGCTCGTTTCATAAACAGAGGAGGAACAAACATGGGAACAATGGGATTGATATGTCCACTAAGGACTGCAATACTAAAGGAAAACTAGATTTTTTTAGATAATTTGTTACGATTTAATTAATTCCGCTTTTGAGTTTTCCCAATAAATCAATGTACGTGAACATGTCACTTATCTTCTTAATATTTTCCCGGCGTAGTTGTAACGACTTAAATTCTAACCGACACGTGCGCTAAAGTTTGCTTGTTACCATCGAAGTTTTAAATTGATAATGTTATGCCGAATTCATTTGACAATAAACTATGATACTGTTTAAATAAAACCTTTGCGTCGATTATGTTTGCGATGTGACAGCGTCTGAAGATGGATAGCTTGACGTTTCTCACGTCTGCGAGGGACGAATAACAATACAAATTTAACTTTATATCTCGAGCATGTGTTTTATTGTCTTCGATAAAAACAAATCACTTCAACGTAATACAGTCAAAAGCACTCAAAATTTAACTATCGTTAGAACAATAGTCCCCTTTATAATTTTATTGAATAGTGCTATTTCTAGCAATGTAGCATTTCTAAAATATGCCTTGTTTTATTTTGTATGAATTGCATGTACCTACTTGTGTTGCTTGCTTAAAGAGTCTGTTGCAACAATTCCTGGCAACATATCAATTCTAAGTGCGTTAATGCATTTTACAACTTTGTTATGATTTCACGTTCACTTTGGATTCAAGTATTTAGGGCGTTACATCCAAAAATAATTGTGTTTTCAATTTTGTACTGATTTACATTTTTATATTCAGTGTTACCAGCATCTCGTTACCATAAGATTTGCTTTATTACGTACAATAATAATTCTTAATGAATTTCTGTCTAAATTAAGTTGACAAAGAAAGGATGCACATTTTGTTTGCAGCCATTTTAAGTTAATTAGATACTTGTAGCTCACCATTGGTGTTAAAAACACTTAGTCACTTTATTGTTCTGTATAAAGTGCGTAACAATCACGGTCAGGGAAGGCGCGGCGGCCGGCGGTACTGCGCAGGCGCGGTGCTACTCGCGCTGGGAATTTACACACAATACTCAAAGTCGTCCTTGGAAATGAAAATATACGACGCTTCATTTATATTTGAGAAACGTTTGTAATAAATGAGACTGTATTTTAAATGTTGTAATAAAATACTGTAAAGGAATTAAAATTGATTATCTTTGTAGTCTCCATGGATAATCAACTGATCATCCGATGTTCCTCTTTTCAACATATTGGTCGAGATCTGACTGGTATTAGCATTGCAAGCTGTTGCTGTTGTTACGCAAAAAAGAGTACGGTCCACGAGACTGTAGGTGAAGAAAAAATCTTTAAAAAAAAGCAGTGCTGTCTAAATAAGGACGAAAACTATATTTTAATAAAATAGACTTAATGTGTTTTCTAGTTTTTACATATATCTGAGACTATCATATGAACAGTTTTCTTATTAATTAGTTCTAATCACAACGTTTCTAATACACGTGGTTGGTGCAAGATTTTCCTTTCTCTCAAATTTTATCGCTTATTCGGTTTCATTTGTAAGTAAAAAAAAATAAGGATTACATGAGAAAAGATTAAGTATAATGTTGTTAATGGTAAAGAAAAACACATATTGAACTGTATATTATTATTGTTTTTTTTAAATGCAAAGATTGAATCAATTGTATGATTTTATCATAACTAACTTACATCGATGAAATATTTATGGTTTGAATCTTAAAAGTGTATGTAAATAAAAAAAAATGAATTAAACATAATTATTTATTACATTTTATAATAATAAGACTAGCATCTCGTTTATTTTCAATATTATCTAATTGGTAATAAAAATGAAAACTTAACAAAATAAATGCATTGTTTTCTATATTATTATTTTTACATATATATTACTAGGGATATTGTTAACAATGTACCTAGTAATTTTTACTAATATCTTAAAAAAAAATTACGAAAACCACTAATAAAAATATCTACTGTAATTAATACTGAAAAACCTTAACATAGTAAATGCGTTGATCATATCAAACTTATATACGTCTATGTACTTAGTATATAATTATCATTGTAATTTATACATACGACCCGCTGTAATCGTAAATCTAAAGATTTATGCGTTACTAAGGACCCGTACGTGATGCGCCTCACTCAAGTCCACTAACAAACCGACATTATAATGAGGATATTAAAATACGTTTGGCAAGACAAATGTATTACATAACACGTTCGCTGCGGTACCAATTTTTGCACACTTTCCGTCCCTGAAGTACGAGGTATTATTGACCCGTTTCGTGGACATTAGTGCGACACGCGGTCCATTAGACCACATCTTCCCAAAGTTATGCCCTTCGCACCACAGTGAAGTACACGTTTTTCCTTGCCTCATTGCAAGGACGTTGCATTAGGGATGCTTTAGGCCTCGTTACGCAGCGAACGTATTAGTATACTACGCTTCGACATAAACGGAATCTGTTCGATTATTTATTTCAACATAATCAATAACTTCCCAGTAGTTTTCTGGTTCTTCTATCAACTGTGGTGGCAGCGCCGCCCGCGTCATTGGAGTACCGGTATCGTCCAGGGTGTGGTAAGCTCGCACTGCTGCATCCTGGTCGTCGTCAAAGGACCGTGCCCGTGCGTTGAATGGACCTCCTATGTCTTGGCTGGGTGCCCACACGTGCCATTGTGGAGTCATCTTGAAATTCTATTTAGGGAAGAAGAGAATATATTGTGATTATTATGGTTTAACTACGAATTGTTATTTTTTTAGTTCAATAATACCGTGTATAACCTTAGTTAATTAATTGTCATATCTGGTAGTTGTTTATATGTGAGACTATTAACTTGATAACTGCTTATTTCTATTTCACGGACGCAATCGCAAAAGTCTATTGTACTATTATTATCTCTAATATCTAACTATGCATCTCTACATAATAACATATAGGATTGTAGGAAAATGCTAGTCATAGTCATAATAAAAGGTAAGTAATACACAGTCACATTATCCTTTGTCAGCCCACTGCTGGGCAACAGCATAGTTGATCTAAACATTTTGATACAATTAAAATACATTAAAACAAGTTAGTTGGCGTTCGAACTATGTTCGGCCATGTCAAACACGTGGAGCTTCGTTCCTTATAGTAGAGACTGGATATAATTACGTAAAGGATAGATTTTGATATGATAATCGACAATATGTGAATTTAACAGTACAGTTAGTGCAGATTCAATTAATCAACAGTAAAAGTTAAAAAATTTAACGCATTAATTTAGATTACTTTCAGGTTATAGTCCGCTAGTATATTTACTGTTTTAATTAATACTATGTGTGCATGTTACGTAATCCGAGAGAGGAAATAAAATGTTATATAGCGAATAATTAGTACTTCCAGTTTTTATTTACGGTGCACGAGTGTCATTGGAGCCTTGACAGTAACCGCAGAGTATGCGATCCTCCGGGGCCGGCGGCAGGCGTCGGGCGTCCTTGTTAACTTCCGACGTACGCCGACGACGCAATAACCCTACCGATCCGGTACAGACATTTCCGCCAACTTAAGTTATTACTCAAGTTGAAGTTTTAATTGCGTTAATGTCAATAACCCTACAGATAGGTGAGCGAGAGTTAAATATACGAAAGGCCAAGATTTGTCATTAAACATCGTCGTTGTCGCATCTGTCTGCAAAAACTCAACTAACTTTCGTGCATTCTTTTGATCAAGGTAATTTGCGTTGAAATCTTTTCTATTTAAAAATTCGATTCGTTTTTCTAGTATTTTTTAATATTTACCAAAATTACCAAATTAACAAAATAACTTTGCTTACAATTTACTTATTGTTTTAACATGTTCCATGTACCATTTTGTGTTAAGCGGACTTTACTAAAAAAAAAAATACAATTATTATTTTATACAGAGAAAATTCAAACTACCCGATTTTTTTTTAAAGCTACAGTTATACAATCTGAGCAAGGATGTAATCACGACTCGAACTCGTCAGCGACACGATAAATGACCAATATTCTGCGATCACGACGCTGCTTAGCACCGCGCCTCACAACACGACAATATATCACGGTCCAATTTAAACGTCCTAATAAATAATGACAAATTAGCGGATAACAGCGGCAGAGATCACTGCTGTTAAATAATTACGACAGCCCCCGTGACGCACGACCAGCAGCCATAAAACAGCTCGTCTGTTTGACGTCTGTCAGACGATAATCAGTCTTGGTGCGTTCACCGATATACCTTTACGAGTCGACTTTTTAAACGTAAACAGTGTTATCTTCATCGGAAATATCCTTATAATCAATAAATCTTAATTAAAATATTTCAATGAATTTTCTAACCATAAAAAACCTCTTTATAAGCGGCCACGAAGAGTTTTCAATTGACCACAATTTCGTTTGGTACAATATAATACAAGCAACAATTATCTCCAATACTGCTATCGTATCTATATGTTTTATAACATCCTGTATCTATTCCTTCCTGTAGGAGATTACTAGGCGAGTAGAGATCGTAGTTAGTTTTTATGCTTAACAAACAATTTTAAAATAACATCCCTGCGGTTCTAATGCGAATTGCACCACACCAGAAATTTTTTAATTCCGATAACAAAAATGCGGACAGATTTAAAGCATTATTATGTTTAGCTTGTTCTAGCTGAGATAACGGATGATTAGTTTAAGACGTTTAATAATATTAGGAAGCGTTCACAGTAAAAGTACTCTTGTAAGAACTTTTCCATTTTTTTATGATTTTTAATGATTGTGACGTCACACGCTTTCAGTTGTGTTGCCTCGCTAGGATTCTTTGTAATTTGCTGCAGCTCCTATTAACTTGAAAATATATACGATAAAGTTATTTGCCAAGGGTAACTTCGCGATTTTCTTTTAATTGCATGTACATCGATACCCCGAACATCGAATGCAGTTTCATGGTGTTCAGGTCCGTTTTGATGCCGTGACGTCATAATGCAAATAAATATCTTATTTGAATTATAGTTGATATAATTTCATGTTAAATTTAGAATACATTAATTGTGAATGTAGCCTTATGAACCGTTGGAGCTCGTATGTGTGAACCCTTAGAACAACACGTTATCGAGCTGCGGTAGTGTGTACGGCGCCGGTGCCTGCGCCGAGCACGTGAGCTGACGTGCGGCTGAACAATAGGATTAAGGTCTATTTGATGGCTAAACACGGCGGCGCCGAGCCACGTACGACTCACTCAATCCGTCTCATTAACTGTGATCACTGATAACATCAGGCGGCCTTGCACGCAACCTTTAAATGCATTATAAATACCGATACCTTTAATTAAACTATTAAAACTTTCGTGAGACATTTCACTAAACTACTAATAAAAACGGCTTAACTCACGTGTAGATCGG
>JAODUI010000012.1:6104513-6115618 GCA_027563995.1 Papilio gigon
TAGTAAATTTACGGCTGGATTTGTCCTAACAAAAAGGTAGTCCATTCTTCACATAATTTATGTGTTTATAAAGAATACAGGGAAAATTTCTTTAAAAAAAATCACGAAATATTTCTTTATAGTTTATTGTAAATAATGAATTGTCTTCGCTTCATAGATCCCCTTCACTATCGTAATGTAGAACACGTACTGTGTAAAGAACATACAAAATCTCTCACTTGTCTACAATGACCTAATGAGTCACTTTGTATATTGACTCACGTCACACGTATTGCTTGTGTCGTTTAGAAAACTTTACGTGTAGCACTGTGTTTACTGTGTTGGCATTTGTATAAAATATATTTTACTAGCTACCTGAGACTTTACCCCCATGAAATGAACACCCGAACACACCCTTAGTTTGATAGCGTGAAGTTATATCCTTAAAAATGACATTTCTATTGGCTTCTACATGTTTTTAGCTATGTAGTGGAGATAGTTTTTTTTAACATTAATTTTTGTCAACTTATAAATATTTCTTATACTAACTAGGCTCTAGGCTTGTGTATATGGTTTACGATAAAAGTTTAATATCGAGATTAGAATCCTCGATCAGTCGATTGGAAATCGGTATCCTTAACTATTAGGTTATTGGCTTTAATATGCTTTCAACTACCATTTCTAACATAATGTTTTGATTCAGTATTGTTTTCAATCGATTTTCTTTTTACGCGATTTCACAATAATCGATTAAATCAGGTGCGCGCTTCATCGATTTTTTCTTATCGATTATGGTGCAATCGAATTTTACTCGATTATATAAGTGTACGTGGTCTGCCGCGCGCCGCTGCCCGCGATGTCGAGCTGTTCCTACGCTCCAGGTGTGTTAGTCGAATAATAATTAACACACGCGTCGAGAACTATACGATCCATGAGAAAACTCACGTCTTTTATGAGATTCCTTGTTAGATGTCGCTGTTATCGCACGCTTCGCTATGTCCGCGTGTTTAGGCATTGTTCCGCGTGTGCGCATTCTTGTGAAATGTTTCGCATTTGGGGAAAATTGTTTAATGCTTCAAAGATGCGAAGAAAATTGAAAGTATTTTCTGTTCATAGTAATGTTACGGTATAATAGTGTGAAAATATGGCTAGGATTCTTTTGTTTGTTTTTTTACGATGATAATAGAAATTTTTACATTCACTGTTTTTTTCATCTTACCTCATCCAGACCTTTGCCCTCGGGAGTTTGGCAGAGTATGTTTTCATACCCTTTACTTACTTAAAATGTTTTAACCGAGAGATATTTCCAGAGAAGCGTCATCTGATCGTAATGAGAGGTCACTTCCACACTCTCAGATTATCAACAGTATTAGAATTGTGTTGTAATTAAAATTTGAGTAAAAGTAGATAAATAACAAGATTAGGAAATCAAACCAGCGAGACAAAAATGAGTCCCACCGCAAAGACTAGATGTCAAAAGAAGAAAAAAAATCTAGACTGAAAAAACAACAAACACAAATAAGCACTAGTATTATATTCTGCTTCATCATCATCATCATCATCAGCAGCCTTTGTCTGCCCACTGTTGGACATAGGCCTTTCCCAATGCCTTCCACATATTCTGCTTAGTTTAACTTAATTCGTATGTACAGTAAAGATGCAGTGATGTCAGTGCAGCGTGGAGTTGGCCCGCGGGCTTCGGGCCGTTCATGTAACGCAAGGAAGTGCATAGTCGACTGCATCTCGAACCTGTCCGTTGCATGCGGCAATTACTGATGTACTACCTTAGATTACATAGAAATGGACTACTCAAAGAGCTTTCGCTGCATTACATTTGATCACTTTTCACGGGAGATGAGATAAAGATGAAATTCAAAACATCTGCAGGCCATACGAGCTATCTCTGCGCGCGAGTTCGTTTTTTTTTATATTAAAGGGGTCAAACGAGCCTCGGATCGACAATGCATACGTCGCATTCAATTCTTGCAACATTTTTCACCTATGCTCCGCTTCTATTAATCATAGCTTGATGTTATAAAGCCTATAACTTTCCCAGATAAATAAGTTTCATAATAATTCAGCGCAAAATGATTTTTTCAATTCGAACCGATAGTTACTGAGATTAGCACGTTCAAACTTTTTAGCTTTATAAGGTTGGTACAGATGAAAGTATCCTGTTATAAAAGCACACAAGTAAGATTTTTTTATAGAGGTGAATGCGTGTGCTACATCCTGTCTCTCAGTAGTCAAAGGCCAGCACAGTACTGATACCGACTAACTGCCTATAATCTGTCTATTCATGTAATGGGTAAGCAACTTACGTATACATTACACAGCATTGTGTAACACTCACGAAATATTTACTGATATTCCTAATGTAACAACTAGTGAACTTGACTAACTAACTTGTAACACTTAGGAAAAGAAAGAAAACTTTATTAACTATATTGATTGATGTCCTCCGCGTGGTCAACGGCGAATCTTGTCTCCGAGAGGCCTGAGTTGACTCGCAGATTCAAACTTAATCTTGAAGGTCTTGAAATTGTATCTAGGATGGCTTAGTTTTGTTAATCATGCTAAATTACTGATATTATAATAACCTATCAAAACAATAAGCGGTAGACCGCGTCTCCGTCTGAGCGGAATTGAAACAACATTGCTTAAATTTCATTCAGATCTATGAAGTCGGTCTGTAGATACCTTCTGACAAACTCTTTTCTGAAATTCTAACAGGCAGTTTGACTTTTATTAAAGTACTAGAAAAATTCAAATTCATTGATTGTGACGCGTAAACATGTGTGACGTAATAGAACGGGCATATTCAAACACATTTCTACACCCATACAAATATCAAACTCAGGCGAGTCGGGCAAATGAATTACACCTTACGATATGAATTATTTTTTATACCTTTTCACTTTCGTACTAAATGTTAATAGTTATTAACGAAAACAGGCTTTCTGGTCCATTTAATATTGAATGAAACGTTCCTACAAATCATTTTTTTTGGTAAAACCAATTGTTTTTATGCTCGTTGGTCTGCATCAGAGCATATCATGTTATGAGCTGCCAGTCTTCTATTCAAAGCACACGTTTTATAACTGCAACCTTCTCACTGACATTCGTATAAAGACATATTGTAGTCTTTGTTGCGTCAAAGATAATTTAACGGATGACATGTGTCAGTGTAGTCGAGTTCTGCGGCATTCAATTCAATTACAGCTAGGAGTAGATACCGCCTCCACCTATTAAATTGATTCTTCGATTTTTACTTCGACTACTTGAAATTATTTTATTTCAAATAATAATAGTAGAATACCATTGACTTAGAGTTTGTCTCAGGCTCCGATAATGAGTCTTCACCTATCGCAGTCGCAAGTGGAACATTAGGTCTAGGTTACAGAGATGTTTTACTTCGTACATTTCAGTTATCAAATTGATGACATTAATAAGTTGAGTGCATGGACTCTTGGCAGTTTTAGCATCATAGACCAATTTACATCAATTAACTAACCCAAAGCACAAACGTAGACGATAAATTGAAACTGAACAATCAACCCAAACACTTTGTTCTATTAATAACATAACAATCATGTAACACATAGGCGTCACACAGAGCGGCACGGGGTTCTACTACCCATAGAATCGAAAAGATGTAAAACAGGTATATAATCTACTTTGACTTACTCAAAGAATCTATTAGACTACATGTTGATACCCTATAGAATTCAAGAAAAAAATCTACTCGCCTCGGACAAGGACACAATTTTGTAAGCAAAATTGTCCTCTATGTCTTCGGCTAACAGGATTAATTAGGCCAGTTGGTAAAACAAAACGAAGACTAAATGAACCATATGACGACGGAAACTGATATATGATAGTAGAACAATGTCTCTATACAATATTCCAACCAGATGTTATTTTTTTTATAGTAACCTTGTACTGTCCTTGTATAAGTCGACAATCGGACGATTTTTTCTAAACATAGAAGTCTATCTTGTAAAAGTAATATGAGAAAGTACCGACAACCGGAATAGAAATACCTAAAACTTTAGTATTAGAGTAATTAAAAAAAAAATATCGAAGGAAGCAGTTATGCTATATTCGCATCTAAAACTGGAATAATAAGAGATGAATTCATTAGACTTCTAACCTCAAAACATCTTAATCCACGTGATTTCTCGAGAAATACGTGTTAATTGTTTTGCATTTTGACATTTGTCAAACATTAAAAATTTCTATCTATAAAAGTTCCGTGTAAATATAGGATAGTGGTAACACTTACTCTCGCTTAAAAACTTAACACTTTGTTTTAGAATTAATGTTACTAATTGAAATGCTAATGCAAGTTGACATTTTATTTGAGATATTTCAAATTTACAATAATATGTTTCGCTCCGCGAGGGACTTAAAGATTTGAATTAAGTCGCGTGTTTTAACCGTTTACTAACCTACTCTTATGCAATGAGGAAATCACTGAGTAATGTGTTTCCCGCAATATCTTAATAATAGCAATTCGATAACTATAAATATTTTTATTCGTCACTGTATCAATTGCCTTTGACACTATGACAAGGCAAAGTGTCAACTAACTGTTAGTTTCTGCTACATTTTTATAAACACATTTTGTTCTATCTGTTCTTCAAAGGTAACAAAAGGGATTCATGTGTTTTTTTTTATGTTCTGGCAGTTGAAACGTAGGTTCAAAAATTAAAACTCATGTTTCATTTGAGTACAGTCTCGTAAGTATAAGGAGAGGATGCAGCTTATCAATAAATAAATAAAGATAATTTTTATCAGATCCGGGATTTTGAAATGACAGTTTTTGAAACCAAACAGGAATTAAAGAAAAAAAAAACAAAGATTGTCATTTCCGGTAAGTAAAAAAAGAATTTATATGTTAACGAATAAACGTTTTATTTTTTTTAATTTCGATTGGACGACTCAAGGCCTGGACGATAAATTTTCTATGTAATTTTTCTTTTCTCAAATATAAAATCATTGATACTGTCAACACACTAGTGTTACACTTAAAAACTATTTAAAATTGGAAACAATCTTACAAAGAAAAGTAACAAAGTATACGTTTGCAAAAAACTTATAAAAGACTTTCTTCCGGCAAGAATATTGAAACGAAAATTTTTGCGTAATCAAACTGAACGGGCAAAAAAGCTGTTCTATACCATTCATCAGTAAAATGAAGGATCACTTATAAAAGAGTAGAAAGTGTACAGACGTAATTTACTAAAAGTAGAAATATCAACACGACCTGCTTAGTTTAAACACAATTGCTTTAAAACTAAGATAACGCAACAAAAAAAAGTATATTGATCGCAACGTTCAATGTAGGAATTCAAATTAAGAATATAAATTCAAGAAGAAGAATACTTCAATTGACAACTTTTCTTTTTTTTTAAGTTATAAAAACTAACTGGCAGTTGAATAAAAATACGTTTGGAAGTATTGAAAATATAGAGCTCGTTTCTGTGCCACACATTCGCTTATTGTTTTGAAACTTATGCAATATGAATAATAGAGGCTAGTTATATAACATAACAGCGCACGGAACTGGGAAGTGGAGCGCGCCCCGGACGGAATTCAATTCTTGTGCGGTTTCAATCAAGTTTAATGTTAGTGAAGTTAATCGACTTTGATTAGTGAGACAATCTACTATTTATGTGGTCAAACATAAACTCGTGACGTTTGCGGGCAAAATGAGGTTATGTAATTTTTGCGATTCGGAATGCGAGCCGTTAGAATTATCTTAGATTACGTTACTTGAACAGTTAATCATTAGATCAATAATAGTAACTTCTCTCAAATATACTGCTCTACTCAGAGTCGTTTTTATCAGTCACTTAGGGAAGTTCTTAGTGGTAATTGAATACAAGAAATGTACACTAGCGACTGTTTAAATATTCAAATAATTCTGGATATGACAATTATCCGTTGCTCGGGTTAAGCTATAGGATTACATTTATGATAGTTATATGTCACAATTAGTTAAATAGCTCACCGTCCAAAGGCGTCGAACTTATACGGCAGCGGTACGTCGTGCACGTCGGCGTCGTCTGCAGCGGACTGCGCCTCGCGCGGCAGCAGTGCCGGCAGGTACACCAGCTGCACCTCTGCCTGCCCCGCACCCTCCCCCTCAAACCAACCCTGCAGCGGCAGCACCTCCTGACGACATGAAGCAATAAGGAAAGGATAATTACTTGATATTCTGGCGCGTATTCATACCAACTTTATTGAGCTTTGCTTAAATAAAATGATTCGATGAATATATCACTCGAGCCATACGAAAGAAATCTAGTACGAACAAATAAATGAAAATATCAAACCAAAACAACACGCGGCCTCGCGCTCCGAGCTGTGTGCTAATAACGAAATAAACGACAACACTAAGTCCTGGCGGAATAGAGAATATTTTATTGCTGTGCAAATTCGGTGTAGATCGTACTTAACATTATAAAAACAATCCAAGTATGTTAAGTGGTAAGAATGACCGCAAACTGTGTATCTGGCTCAGGCGAAAAGTGAGTTTATGATGAGGCAGAGACGTCGCGACGGCGCGGCGGCCGGGCTTGACACAATACAATCGATGTAGGTATCAGGAACACTTCGGCAGTCGGTGAGATGATGAATGCTTTACAGATCGAGGTCGCTGCCAAGTGACGAGAGCCGGGAGCCCGCGCGCCGTGGGCGGACATATTGTCGAGGCCTTCGCCGCGTTCCCACGCTCCTCTATTGCTTTAATCAATAACTACACTTTCATTAATAGGTTCATTCTCAAATATTATGAAACAAGTGCTGTATGGAAATATTATAGTACAGCTATTTGCACATAAAATATGTACCTACATTTATTTCTATAACAGATTTAAAATCAATTGATCTCTCAACAACGCGTTTACTCGATGAAGATCTATTCTTAAAATCTCATTTAGAAAAATAAAAGTAAAATAAAATGTATGTGAATTGAAACCTGGAAAGTCCGCAATGGCGCGCGTAAATAATTTTAGAAACTTCAATATAATTATTTATTGGTAAAGTTAAGTTTCGTGGAACTAATTTGGTTTTATTCTCGAAAATAAAGAAAGAAAAAAATAGATGATTGATGAATCACTCGCCACCGTGTCCACCTGACGGGTAATTGTAACAAGGCTTATCTGGCAGTGGACGTTGATGGGTTTCTTGCTGGACGCCGACCTTGTTAGATAGCGCGGTGAAACCGAAACGTGAGGTGAGTCAGTGCAGTACGGGCTCCACATTAGCGGGCGCTAGTGAAATAAAGGGGAAAGTAAAACGTAGACAAACTATTTGTTTTACCATTACGGACATGTGACAATAGCTAACATTACCCGAGTCGCGAAATTATTTACGTTAAGTTACGCCAGCGTCCAGTTAAGTCATTAGACTTACTTCCAAACCTAATGGTTTGGAATTCGAGCGTCCGTGTTAGACGGTCGCGGGTGATGAAAGTTAACGACCATCTCGGTTACCAGCAGCCGGCTCACGTCCCATCGACACGGCCACAATAAAGAACGCATTGTGAATCATCGAGAGCCGATTGAAAAACCTTAAGTACGTGACATTTACGCTTGTGTAACTCGCTACGTGATCGCGTGCGGTAAAGACAAAGCACTGTTGCATTATGCAATGTTATTGCCAAAATATAATTATAGAGTCGAATATGAAAAACCAGGATTCAGTGAAAGTAGATTTGTTAATAAGTTTAGCAGTACCTATATTGTCGTCATGTTTAACTATAAAGGGAGATACAATTATTGTATTCGTTTTACAGTTCAACGAATAAGAAGAAATAAAAATGCCGTTCATTGGTATCACAAAACAATTAACCTAAATATGACGATAATTTATAACCACGTTAATTTCACTACAATTAAAATAAACTCATAATTTCTCTTTCTCAATAAACAAAAGAAAGTCCTACATTTTGTATTAATGATTATTTTAAAATAATTGTCCTCAAATTTCAATCTCCATTTATCCGTTGTTCTTACGATGAAGGAAAACATCGTGATACAACCTGCATATATCGGAGAAATGATTTAAAGATAAGTGTCAAGTCAGCAAACCCGCACTGGGCGAACATTCAAATTTTAACTCTTTCAAAAATTGTTTGAAATTAATAATCTAAGGTACATTATTAATTTACATAGTAATACAAAAAATATAGGGTATTCCTATTTTAAATACCTGAACATTTATTAAATGATATTTTTTATATAATACGTTCGTAAATGACAAGACCTATGTCCAACAGTGGGCAGACAAGGGCCGATGATGATGATGATGATGAAATTCAATATATTGTTATACTAGCTTCATATACATATGTAAATTTACTATGTAATTGTTTAATTGTATGTTTATTGTATATATATTATGTTTGTCCTTAAATAAATTAAAGCGGTACATAGCTCTAAATGTTATTCTACACAACAATGCTTTACTTGCCAATGTTGCAGAGCAATAAGCAACTATGCTACGAATTTTGATGTAAGAAAAAATGTATCAAAACTTTAATATTTAACATAAATAACATACAATGTCACTTTACATAGAAATGTATTCGAATAATAAATGTTCATATTGATATGACATTTATCATGTACTTGATATTAAAAATTAAAGGTATATAGTATAATAATAATTGAGGTTAATACATCATTGTGTTTATGCAATATTACATGTGCATTATAAGTTAGCAAAATATTGTTTTTGTTGAAGAAATATTTAAAAGACAACAGGAAATGTCTTTGTTTTCTTTGTGCCCGTTACAACACAATGATTCATGTGCTCACTGAGAACACGCTGTTTGCTTTTTTTTCTTATTTAAAGACTCATCAGCGATCTCAAACGGATCTTTGTGAAGTAAGTACAAATTATTTTAGTATTAATATGTTTGGTATCTTTGATCTAAATTACATTTATAAAACAAACTAACGGCACTGAATCTTAAGTAGTCGCTATTTGTATCGTTTTAAATTATATGCATTAACATTTCTTATGTCGAATCTCAATTGAGGTAAGCAGAGATCTTCGTCTTGATAAGCTATTGGCTAACTATCGATTGAAAAACCACAACTCATCGATGCGAGCTGACTGAGAACTAATGTAGTATTTATTTATTAAACGACTATTCAAATTTATATCCGTAAATGTTTTATTGACTAATATTAACAGTAATATTTACACAAAGGCAAATAAAAAAGAATCTAAATTTGATAGTAAATAAATACGTAATAATAAAGCAAGTATAAAACGTGGTTAAAGCAATAATATAAAAGGTTAGTAAGATGTCCGCCCGCCCTAGCGGCCATGCATATTGCATACTCACAGGAAAACGCGCAGGCGTAGTGGCGCGTAGCGCGCACAGCAACACAACGAGCGCCGAGTGACCGCGAGCCATGGCTGCCCTCGGACATCACAGCACAGCCCAC
This sequence comes from Papilio gigon, assembly GCA_027563995.1. Lineage (NCBI taxonomy): Eukaryota > Metazoa > Arthropoda > Insecta > Lepidoptera > Papilionidae > Papilio > Papilio gigon. The sequence continues at coordinate 6,113,960 of JAODUI010000012.1, forward strand.
ACGCCACCGGCCAAATCCGCTCACCACACCCGCCGCAACGCTTTTAAACACGGAAGTATGCAGGTGCTTTGAATATCGGATATGCAGCGATGCGGCGCCGCGAAGATTAGAACGCGTACGTATGCCTCGGCCGCTACTGAACGAGCATTGCGTGCCCCCGGAGAACACCTTTCGCACCTCCGAGAGAAAGTCGAAGGAAAGTGCACATTTTGGCTGCCGAGTCGCAGCGCCCACGCGCCTCCCCCGACCGCCATTGTCGCATGTCGCTGGCCGTCACTCCGGCACCCGTCGATAATCAATCACTAATGAACATTATCTAATTAATAAAAAACAAAACATCAATAAGGAAACATTAACAAAAACTAAAACAGTTTAAGACTCTGAGTTTGGCAGTAATAAAGATCCATTTAGTCAGCCAATTGTCCCATCTAGATATAAACTAATCTAAATGCAATACAAGCATAAAATTTTACATTAAGTTTAACTTTTACGCATTACAAAAACATTTTCAAAAATACGGAATCCTTGAAACGTAATTATTAAACGTAATTAAAGGTGTTAGCATATAAAGCTGTTTCCAACATGCAGGTTGCATAAGTTATCGTCTGAAGATATAAAAAAACGCAGTGCGGCCCGCATGCAATACAGTTTTCCGTTACTTATAACTACTTAATTTCAGTCAATACACCCATTTATTCAATGTCAAATATGTCATCGTTGAATGCGGAAGGTACCGCATAAGATAAAAGGCATTGGAGATGTCTAATGTCCACTAGCGGGCGGATGATGAAACATTTTGTCCACAAATCGGGACATTCAACCTTTACATACATATATCCAGGTTTTTCTCTATTGTCGAAGTAATTTTCATACTAAAAACGATAGTTACTATTCTTTACCAAAGAAAGAGACAATGTTAAAAAAGTTAAGTAGATGATTTTTTTTTAAACCGAATAAAAACCTCCTTATTATAGACGTGTATACAGATACACAAAATTATGAAGAAAGGATTTTATACGATTTCCGAAACAAGTTAGATTCCACGCTCTTTCGGCACAATTTTCTCATTTCCTCATATTCCGATGTTTTATTTATTCGAATGTTGCCAGCGGTTACAACGATCGATAATAACGAGAACCTGCAAATTATTCGAAGTCATTTTCCTCGTCTGCCCCTTTCTACGGATTGTGGGGAACTCTCCTCAACTTACCGTTGTCAATTTTACTTATTCAACTGGCAGAAACACTACAATTACATTTATTAGAAATAAGTGTTTTACTTTATATCTACAAAAATATATCTATTGTTATTCAATTAAGATATATGTTAGATACTGGCACGTATGTAGCATAATAGATTGAACACCAAATATGGAAGATTCGAGATTCATTTTAAAAAGAGTTACACATAATAAAAACTTTTAATGACTGCGCAATATAGTTGTTAGAAAGGGACTTCGAATCTAATAACATTAAGTTTCATCTAACTGTTAAAGTCAAAATGTACAATGGTCATTTGTTTTGACAATTTAAAAAGGATTGCAATTGAAAGTTTAAGCGTTGAATTTTAAAGAAGACGTTGCAAGATATGTGTGAAGTCAACCAACACGCACTGGGCCAGCGTGGTTGACTATGGCCTAGTCACCCCTAATAATAGGGT
>JAODUI010000012.1:6131889-6141999 GCA_027563995.1 Papilio gigon
TATTTCCTAATGAATTCAAAAATCTGTTTATTTATTGCCTTTAAGGCGAAACAGAGTTCGCGGGGTCAGCTAGTTTACAATAAATATTTAATCTGGATACTGTAGCTTGTGTTACTTAGTATTGTTAAAAGATGATAAAATAATTAAAACTTTATAAAGATACTAAAACTGTGATCGAGGTACAACAGAAAGTTAACTGAGTTCTTATTAAAACTGTAAATAAATACATCGACTCTAACGACCGTGTAACCTTAATGTGTGGTCAGCAGTAAAGACAATGTAAGATGCATCTTGTCTTCATTAACCATCACTAATCTGGAGATTTGTGAAAATTATCGGATCATTAATTTCTTTACCGCTTTTTAATTAAATTAATCGTTCGCATTCACAATTTCTTTAGTTGTTATTTCCTCCAGCCAGGTGGACTGACGACTTAGTCTGGACAGGACGTTGATGAGGAAGGCAAAGGACCGCTTGCTGCGAAATGCCTATGTGCAACAGTGAGGAGACATGAGCTGATGATGATGATTCACGATTTATTATCTTTAAATGTGATATCTTGAAAATGGGAGAAAGAACAGATATTACCTTCATTGGTAATAAAACCCTGCAGTCTTTGAAGTATCTATTAGTTTAAGTCGTAATAATATATAAATATATTTAATTTGCATTCTTAATTTAAAGTCTATATATTTAACTTGCAAATGGATAAGACTTTTTGCCAATATGATTACCAAAAAAAAAATCGTTATTCAAATAAAGTTATTATAATAACTATTTCTCTAGGCAGCGGTTACGTAACTTAGCATGACTTGAGTGAACACGACGAAGTTATATGTGATCAGTTCATTAGAGGCGAATGTTTACGTGTTTTTATAACGTGTTAATGAGTGGACATTGATGGATGTTACGAACGCAAAAAGTGTACATTTCAATTGTTTTTGTGACGTCACATCGATCGATTCTAAGATGGCAATCAGTCGCGTCAAATAAGGACGACATACGCTATTATTTTTGCAACATCTCTAATACTATAAAAAGTATAAAAACATTTCCTTGTACATGAGACTGATGTATTCTTACACTACAGCACGGTCTGATTGTTTTTCACGACGATATTTTTGTATAGTATAGATTTAACTTTCACCCGCATAGATGGCGCTACGGATCAAGTTTCAAAAATAATAGTCGATCTCGAACTACTATTAATTAAAAACCAATAAATCGTGGGTAATGATCTAGGGAAGTACACGAACTGAAAATTTAAATTCAGTCAAATCCTCTTTAAAGTCCAGTCAATCTGTTTTGAAAAATTTTGTCACACATCGTAGAGTCGCAAATAAAAAAATCGTATGGTATTGTCGTTACATAATAAAGTAAGAAATATAACACTTACGACTTTGAACCTGGATCGCAGCACGCCCAGCTTGCCGAAGCGCACGTGGAACGGTGAGCAGGTGAAGCTGCCATCAGGCTGCTCCACCACCACCACGTCGATAGCGCCCGTCAGCGTCGCGCTGTTGATCTCGTTGTAGAATTCGCGGAAGTTCGCGATGAACTTGCCGATATAGTTCATAGAATACATGGCGCTGATTGTCTACACTCGAGTACACTAGTAACAATCTACCACTATAACTTAATTACACTCAAATGTCAATATTTGCGTTTGTCCGTCTCAACGATTACCCCATTATGTATGGTTGTTTGAAGTTGGAAATATTGAAATTCCTGAAACAAAGAAATAAAAATGTAAAGTAAGGTTTGTAAAAAGCATTTTTTTATAAGAGAAGGGGGGAAACGAGCGGCTGGATGACAATCATCGACCCCTGTAGACATGTGTAATACTCGAAGAACCATAGACGTGTTGCTGGCCTTTGAGAGAGAGAGAGCTACATATTTTGGCAGATTTAAAATAAACTTGTATATTTTAGTAATAATGTAGCAGTGATGGGCCTACACAAGTAATCTTGCTTTTATTGATAAACATCTCGTTACTGATATTCCCTTTGTCGTATTAATCTGCTTTAATATTATTAAATATGATAGCTTATCTAAATTACATATAAATTACAATTTAATTTAATTCCTTAACAAAAGATTCCAATATCATTTTTTATTTAAATTATACGATAAAATTCTTATCGAAAATTCTTAACTAATCAATTACAACTATTCTATATAAAATATTTATGTATTTTAATATATATTTTTATCAAATAGGTAGGTCCGTATTGTTATCTGTCATGACTGTGTCGCGGAATAAGGTCAAATTTCCTGCGAGACGTAACATATTACGCACATAGTTTCGATAAGTGACGACAATGTCGCTCGCCTGTTCTCCTAAACACAATAAAATTGATAAGACATTATAGAATAGAACTCCTGTAAGAGATCTCCGCAGTAGTCTTGGAAGGCAATGCGTCTTTTAAATTACTCCGCCGTTTCTTAATATCGTTATCTCTATTGCATAAGTGTTTTATTCTACTTAACAACACTTTTTGCTACTAATGTAGTTATCAATTATTGTATAAAAATAGACTAAAAAAACACGAAATCAAATCAATTCTATTTCTAATCATGGCCTACTTCTTATGTCTTTCATATCGACTGACAGAACTAATATTACAACAATGAAATTTTGGACGACCTCAATAAACAAAGTTCATTATCGTGGTAAAGTCGTAGTACGGTTTGAAATTACTTGCAGTACAAACGAGATTGTTCGGTCATGGACGCAATGCAATATTCGCGCGCAATATCATACCGCTCCCATTCATTACACCCGACAGTGATAAGTGGGTCCAATGCACCAAATTCTTTGTGTGACGCCAACACTCTTGCTTTGAATGTTTATACCTAAAAGTACCGTTATAAACCTTCTTGCTTACATTTTCAAAATAATCAAAATCGCATCTGTTCAATGTACCGCTGACCATTTCCCTTTCGATGAATAACAAAACTCTAATATATTCCCAAACAAATCAGTGTTGAGGAATGGAGTCGAGTCATTGCACTCGCCGCTTCGAGCAACATATACAGGATGTTGTTACACAACGAAACGCACCGCGAGATGCAAGCGCGAATAACACTCGACTGCCGACTGCCGACCCCGACGTAAAAACCTCAATTAGTAATGAAACTATCGTGTGTGCTCGTTCCAATTGAGGTTACACTGACTGAAATCATCGCTGTAGGTGGCGTTCGAATAAATTACAACTGCAACTGAACGCAATTCCATTACAAATCACAACGCATACCACTCCCTACTAATTAGGCAACTATATCATAAAAGGTGTCTCATACATTTAAAAAAGGAAAAATTTGGTTACACTTCATGTCAAAGTTTTCGTTTGATGAAAGAGAACTTTATATATTGTTTATAATGTAAATTAAAATGAATGTACAGTGATGCAATATAAATGCAAATGTGTGAACGTTTGTAAAAGCACGTGGCGGAGACATGCGTGACTGTCGCAAAAAGCGGACTCTGCCCCGACCGCGCCGCGTCGCCGCTGCTCTCGACAGGAATACGTGTAACTCGGGTAATGACTAATTTACAAGAATAGCAAACTTTATACAATTATCTATTAGCCAGCAGATGAAATCATAGAAAACAATCGTAACACTGTGATGTAACATGTTGCAAGAGAATGAAGTCGATGTTTTTATTATTATTGAAATAAACAATGTCTTGTGCACGTTATCTCTGGGATGATTACAAAATGGAGAAGCGTGTAGTCCCGTCAACTGTTTAACTATAAACATCCGCGACATTATAGCGACCCAAGGTGTGAAAGGAAATCATTACGGATGTTAATATATATGCATATTTTACTTTATCACATTCTGGTCTTCATTCACAAGACAGTTGAGAAGGGCAGGTGTCCCTGGCTCATGCGTCAAACGCTTCATGTGCCAAATTTTATTTTAGTCCCCAAGGATTTCAAGTTCAATGCGTTATGTGTCAGAGATCAAACAATACATACACAAGTACACACAATACAACAAACTTCGTTACAGTTTGCTCATTAGGTACCGTTCCAAATAGATTTAAGCAAAAAAATGAAAAGCTTTTATGACTAAAAGCTTCTTGCTCGGTACAGAAAACTAAATGGTTTTCGCTACAATCTACATTTTCTTTTCTTTAGATTTGTCTAGCAGCTGGTTGCCATTGACAATATTACGCAGACCTTCAATTTATTATTCACGTAAAAAACGACCCACATTTTATTGGGTTGGGGCCAAATGATTTAAAGAATTTGACAATTAATAAAATATCGCGATCCTTCAAAATTATACAAACAACACTATGAGGACTATGGATTCGAAAAAGGTTTGCAAATTTATTATTTTTATTTTGGCAAACTCTGTAGTGAAAATACGGTATCAAGCTTCCATTAGAAACGTCAACGTGGATGAATTGTGTCAAACCAAATGGATCCCATCAAAATGATTTTTTTTATCTATATATATAAAAATTAATTTCTATTCGTTAGTCTCGCTAAAACTCGAGAACGGCTTAAAACATTTATCTTATCTTGGCCTCGGAATGTTCGTGGAGGTCTAGGGATGGTTTAAAAGGTGAGAAAAATTAGAATAACTCCCGTGAAAGCCTTAAAAATAGCCCTTTTCCATTTCCCACACAAGCGTTTTTTTCCGAGGAGGAAAAGTTTATTTTGTACTTTCTAATAAATTCAAAAATCTGTTTATTTATTGCCTTTAAGGCGAAACAGAGTTCGCGGGGTCGGCTAGTATTTCAATATAAGTAACAAGGGTTCATACAACGTATAACCCTACTAAATCAATGTGTCACAGAACGACGTATGCTCTGTTCGACTGGCGTTACCCTTTGTTGTGAACATGTAACTTAGATCGTCCAGCCAACGTGTCAACTGAATGATAACACTGCAGCCTTGAAGGTGTCGACTACAAGCGTGTTACGAAACCGAGCGTTGCGCCGCGCCGGCCTAATCTCGAACGTTAGCATATTTGCTACAACTTTTTTATGTTATAGAAATAATTGTATATCCAACGAAAAATTAATCTCAGTAACATATTTGTATGATACGTAATCTCATAACCACGTTTCCTTTCGTTTCTTCCACCAAAAAACCTCTACAAAAACCTATCATTGTTTTTCTGATAGACACCGATATTGTTCATTGTTTTACATGTTATTCGTCAATAGAAATCCGATAACACATCTGAAATGTGTAAGCAGTTATGACAGTTTAAGTCATTTATTTAATACAATAGAATAATTAGGAGTAAAATGTCTTTTATCCCTTCAAGATTTTCCAACATCGTCAATGGGTGAATAGTCCTGCTTATTCATGACAACTTTACCAACCTACTTTACCTTGTTTAAGGTATATTTAAAAAGCCTAACCTAGTTAGCAATGCAATTACCATCTATATATATATGTTTGTATTTGGACAGAATGTATGCAGTCACTAATAAGCATATAACATACTTAAGTAAACGTACTTCAGCTTAATTTTGATATTTACCAAAGTTATCGATTTATCCAATTATCTTTCGTGTAGTTGATTAATATAATTGCTCTATGCGTGTCGATATTATTCAATTGCAATATAAAAAATAAACATTTTCAAATAGTATAAATTACCATATCAATATTATAGCATAGTACCCTCTGCTCTTTGTTACTATATAATGGAAAACACGATGACGTCATATTGATTGATGTCTGGTATTTGCCAAGTTATATTGATACCAATATTCTATTCATACTTAGTAACAATAATGTTGTTTATGTATGGTGAGAGAAATAATTATTACTTAAAACTGGACTTTATTATGTGTTGCCTTCAACATAACATATAGGAAAAATACTACACTAGTAGATATAGTTATAAAATTGCGACGAAAAAATGATCGATAAATCAAATTACTGTCGTCTAAATAAAACGATTGCTCAGTACATGTTATACTAACATGATTATACTTGTAAACTATTAAATCACGGTCTCGCACATTGTATAACCTACTCTAATTAAATTAGTATCCATAACTGAATATAGAGAAATTATTAATTAAATTTATACTACAGAGATTCACCATCACCCTGCCCTTATCCGTACGGAGGGTCAGCACAGTATGTACTCTTCCATACATATATCAGCTGTCATCTACGAAGTCATACACTTACGCATATCCTCTTACAAACAATGGATGAATGTGGATGGGCCACACCGTATTCGGTCTTTCTTTATAGGCACCCATTCAATCTCATCACCTTAATTTATGTTCTCATCAACTCTTCGCATAGGGAGAACATATATTTTACATAATAATCGCGACTTACCTAATCTCGTAAGAGCAATCAAAGTTATAAAATGTACATGTTTTAAATGCCACTCGTGTGTTAGTCATTGGAAATGCGCCATCTGATTCATTTGTCGGTAATAACAAAAACAAATGACGTTAGACGATGGTGTTTACCATTTTCTTGTTTATTTATTGGATACACAATAATTTCAACCGCATATTTATTGAACAAACATAATGCATATCTCAGAAATCAACGAAAACGGTAAATATTTACTTCGCAAAGTAAAAGTAATAAATTTTTAATAATCCTACACAATACACAATGTACAAAAATATATAAGAATTATAGTGAAAAGATTATTTTTGAGATAGACTGGACCTTTAGTAATATGGGGATAGTTAGCGTACATAAGTTTAAATTTAACAAAGTAAATGGGAACCTTTTTTTTAATTAAAGAATTTCAAGTTTTAACTCCAGAGAATAAGCACCTGAACAAAATGTAGTAAATAGAAATTTTAATTACGATGTTTTAAAAATGCTTTACTCAAATGAAACATGAATGTACAATAATGTGAAAATGTTCACATTGTTCAAACATAAATTTCAATTAATGTTAAATAAAAGATATTGTATAAAAACATATGAGAAGAAAGTTACATACCCAGAAAACAATAAGCAATGTTGATCACTTAAAACACAAAGGATAACAACAGTTATGAGTTCAGAGAACCTGCTGTGGCTTAAAACGTCTTTAAAGTCGTGAAGTATAAACCGTCATGAGGTAAAAACGTTTTATCCAATTATATTTCGTAAGTAAAAACTTCGCGGAACAAATGACGAAAGACGCGTGATTACTATACCGAATACGTTACCGTACTGGCGCGAACTCCTACCCAGTTGGTAGTTGCGACAGATTATCGAGTGACGTTCGAGTTTACACACCCACAAAACAACAAACGTTGAACGTGGTAGGGGCAGCGTCGCGACTGCCACGGCCGCGGGTGGCGTGATGTCGCACCACCTCGTTGCGAAAGTGCGTTCGGCATAAGGAAGTGGTTGTAACGTTTACAAAACGAATTATTAACACAACATGTGACCTGATAAGAGCTGACACACTGCGCATATGACCATCGGTCAACATTGATAAATGTTTTTTTTAATCGCGTCATATGCGAGTTTAGTTGTACATAATTATCAAGATTGTCTTATGTAACATAATATATAATGTAATGTAAATATATAAATATTATTTACCTAAACCATTCACATTAATTTTAACAATACATTTTGTCATTAGGAATTTATCTTAATTTGAGTCTCACACATCTCAGATTTTAAAGACTTTTATAATTAAAAAAAATCAACTAAATCTTATTGCTGTCTAAGGAGATTCCATCCATCCCATTTACTTTCGAGTCAACAAGGTCAAAGTAAGACCTCTGACATTTTGGACATCGTTTCGATATTCCTTGAGCAACGCCTACATTTTCAATGTGAAACAACCAATTATACCGCGAACACGACATTAACAATCGATGGTTTCATTAACTTTACAATTAAATTAAGAGAATTTTTAAAGGCGTATCTTGAATCTTTAAAATAAATTGTTCATTAAAAATATTTTTCTGAAGAGTATTATTTTCGTTATTGAAGAAAGAAAATCCTGAGCTCCGAAATGGCGTAATCGCGAGACACGCTTTTCTCACGCGTATAAAAATATAGAAACAATTATCATCACAATGTTTTGTTTTGACTTTCTATACTTTCCATGAAACCTAATTACTTAAAAGTATCCAAGAAGGAAGCATTGTTAAGGAGGTAAACTTTTGTCCATGAACAAAAATGGTAAATACAACGGCTTCATTGTATATTCTAAACATTTACAAAAACATTTATGTTACTAACCTTAACGCTTTTAAATTTAGACCCAAATCGAAATGTCAGTAAACCAGTTGCCCGACAATTTAAAGATTAATTTGCATTACAAATGGTATTTATACGAAATTAAATACGTGTTGGTATATATGCACAGCCGCCTTATTTGTCTAGCGATGGGTGTGTCGTGACGTAGCCTGTTGCGTATTATTTAAAACATCAAGGTTACTCTTAAATTACCAATGCAGACGTCGAAATGCTTTGAACCGTAACACGATTTACTAAAGGCTACAATTGCCTAGGCATCTACGTCGAGAGCTAGATGCGTGTGCGCGTAAACAAATGTTATCGTCCCGATGGCCTTCTTTTAATGCGCATTCTTACGATAACATTCAAATGCGGAATTATCGAAAAAAAAAAACACTTAAATCATATCAATATTTGAATATCAATTTTCAATATTTAATAATTAAGTATTACTTGAAGCGTGTTAGGAAGTGAAGAGAAAATAGTTCAAGTGAAAGCTGGAAATTGCTCCACCGACAAGTTGGAAGAGTTCTTAAATAATGATGATGATGATTACACCGATATATATTAGACATTACGCGAACACTATTTTCTATCTTGGTATTCCAGATTAATTAGTATAAAGGCACAGATACCAAGATAGAGCCAAATTGTTTTAAACAGTAAATTGATTATCTATATTATAAAAATGAATTGCTGTTCGTTGGTCTCGCTAAAACTCGAGTTCGGCTGAACGGATTTATCTTATCTTGGTCTTGGAATGTTCGTGGAGGTCTAGGGTAGGTTTAAAAGGTGAGAAAAATTAGGAAAACTCCAATGAAAGCCTTAAACATAGCTCTTTTCCATTTCCCATACAAACGTTTTTTTCCGAGGAGGAAATGTTTTTTTTTTTGTATTTACTGATAAATTCAAAAATCTGTTTATTTATTGCCTTCAAGGCGAAACAGAGTTCGCGGGGTCAGCTAGTTTATTATTAAAAAAAATGCATGGACTGTATGTGCGAAAACAATACGTAAATGAACTGAAATAAATGAACATAAAAAATACCTATATTGTAATTTGTCTTACTGAATATTCTGAGAATAAACAAAAATTTCATTTTTAAAAGATAACGAATCAGAAATATATTTTACATGCCGTTGCAAAGTGACAGGAAATGAAGGTGAATTTATATTATTCTCGAAAATACAAAAAGTCACATTAAACAACAACTTGATAAATTACAGTAATAAGACATAAGTAATTTGAAATTCAAATTGTGTTACAATTTATTGTTCTGTTGTTTATTTTAAACCTATTCCTAGAAAACACCTTGTAGTGTATATATGCATGCTTATATGTTGAAAAAAAAAATACTAGAATACGTACAAGAATATAGATTAATTTTTATTTGTGCAGATCTATTACGCTGATATGTTTTTTTCTATTTATTTCAATTAACCAACAAAAATAGTCACTATTTTATTACGTATCAATCTGTTTTACATAGTTCACTATTATATTCATCTCCCTGTGTAATTATTATACATTATGTCAAATAGTAACAAATGAAGCTCGGTGATTTTAGATGATTAAGATATGCACAAAAAAATGTTTTTAATATAAATCAAAGTGTGTTTGATTTAAATCAATGAACAATCAATGATAAAAGTATGCAAAATTGATGCATTTCATTTTGTATAAATATGACAAATTAAATTGTTTAGTTTAGTTAGAAGCAAAGTATAAAATATAAGCATACTTTAATAACCGATTTTTACTACTTAATATCCATACAGGTCGAGGCAGCGTTGGTAGGCCTCCCGCACGATGGACCGATGACTTGGTCAAGGTTACGGGAGTGCACTGGATGCGGGCGGCGCAGGACCGGTTATCGTGGCAGTCGATGGGGGAGGCCTACGTCCAGCAGTGG
>JAODUI010000012.1:6143338-6169004 GCA_027563995.1 Papilio gigon
GGAGGCCTATGTCCAGCAGTGGACTTCATTAGGCTGATAATGATGATGATGATGATGATCCATACAATTAAATTAAGATGGATATCTATATAACGCTGGTCATAGTGGTTTAAAATGTTATACTTTTGTCTTCTAATCAAATTAGTGTCCCGCTTAATCTCATTTTTTGTAATAAAATGTTAAGCAGATTTTTGGTTTACATTACAATTAATTTATGTTCAGAAGCTGAATTACGAAATTGAAATTCAAATTATAGTCAAATCAATTATTATTTGAATATTTTAAGTAACTTTGGTTATTTATCAGATTTTCAATTAATGTTACATTAAAATATTAAATGTCACATTGCTATAAGTCATGAAGCTTTAAATCATTTCTAATAAGAGAAAGTATTTAGTTTTAATTTTATTGAGTACTATTTAAGTACAATTTTGTATTCACCGACAACTTTTTCGATAGTTCTTTTTGCAGGCTCAAGTCTGTGTAAGCAATAAATTTTTAAAAACCTTTTTGTATTAAAATAAATATAATTTTGTCAATTAAGTTTAAATTTGGCTTTATTTTCAATTCAATTCTTTAAAGACTTTAAATTCGCTAATATCTTAATTTAATACGCAAATAGAAATAATGGAATTTCCTACTAACGTAACTAAAAAACAAAAGTAATGAGCATCTGGAAAGTAAATGTAACAAAGAAATTGTTTTTTTTCTTCGTGCATAATGACTTTAGTTATTAATAATATATTTTTAATGGAAAAAAACTAAAATCGTTACGTATTTATAAACATAAATTATTGAATTTCGCTTAACTATTTCGAAAAAACGAATACTTACAAAATAAGAAATCTCTTGTCTCCTATAACAGTGGATAACAGGTAACAGATTCTTTTCAATTATTCCAATTAAAATTCACTGATCGTAAAACAGTTTTATATTCCTATTATTTAAAATCTAATAACAACAAAATATACTGTAAAGCAGACAAAGCACTCATCAAAGAATTACAATTATACATAAATGTCAAGGAAGTAAACGTCAATTTTGATCGAGCGTTAGTATTGGCGTTTCTGTTTCCTTTGTTCCCAAGTTCCGAAGCTAAAAGTTCGGTTTCGACACCCGAACTAAAATTCCGTAGAATTTTAGTATTCTATTAAAAACTATTACGCAACGGTTTGAAGTCGTGATTTAGTTAACCCTTGGATACCACAAAAATGTGCAATTTTGGTTTACCAACGTCTTAACAAAAAAAATCTACAATGAAGAACATGGCAACAATAAAATATCTTTAATTTTTTGGTCTGACAACTTTTCTATTCGTCATTGTCAATTTTCTTTCAAATTTCATTGTATGATTGTATGACGAATCAAGAAGAAATAATAAAACTGACAATAATGAATAGATATGGTTCATAACACAATAAAAAATAGTAATAGGTTTTTTGTTTTACAAGTATTTTATTTAATGTTATAATAAAATAATTTGGTGGGCGTTTAAACATTGTGCTAACTAGTTCTGTTTCGTCATAAAAGCTGGTTAAAGAAGATTGATCAAATGTATTCTACATATTTTGATTAACAATTGTCGTAGGAAATGTAGTTTTATAAGCAACTCATAAATATTTCATTTGTATCATCATTTTACATAAAATAATAAAATGGTTTGTAAATACTTAACGACATTGTACTAGTGATAAATGAAGTGTCGATTATTTTATATTTTATTTATTTTGTTCCAGAGCTATCAAGACGAATCCAGTTGCTACGTGGGATCGTTCCCCAAGGACTTCAGCTATGGGCCATTTGAACAGAATGGGGACAATGATAATGCATCATTACAGGAAGATCATAAACCTAGAATCTTACTCATGGGGCTAAGAAGGTATAGATGCATTGATCAAATGAGTAGTGCTCAGTAAAAGTTTTATCTTCAGGGAACAAACTGATAATTTTTTTTTCTTTTAGATCTGGAAAGTCATCAATACAAAAGGTTGTATTCCATAAAATGTCACCCAATGAAACCTTGTTCTTGGAATCCACAAATAAAATAGTTAAAGATGACATTAACAATAGCAGCTTTGTTCAGTTTCAAATATGGGACTTTCCTGGACAAATAGACTTCTTTGATCCAACTTTTGATTCCGACACAATATTTGGAGGATGCGGTGCACTGGTTTTTGTTATTGATGCCCAGGTAATTAAACATCATTGTTATTTTAGAAATATAAACTATCTAACTAAATTGATTCTGTATCTTATTTAAAAATGTAAGTTTTAGATGAGATTTAGTTTGTCATATATTCATATAAGAATTTTACATCTAAAATTAAAAGGATTTTTTTTCAAATTTAGCTTTATTGTTTTGCAAGTTATTGAAATTTGTTCCGATTTATCAAATGACTCAATATCCTTTACCTCTTTATCAGTCAGTGTATTGTATTCAACATGTAGGTATTTGAAAATGTAATTTACATGTACTAGTAATTAATTATACCTTACAATGTAAGTATATCAACAAAATTAATATTATTTGCTACCTTCACTGGAACTGTTTTGTGTTAACTAAAATATACACAAATGACTCTGTATAATATAATAAAATATGTTGTTTATATGTTTTGTGGTATAGCTATAGCTATATATAAGATCAAATGGTTAGTTCAACTTTAGAAATTACAAACCATCACTTCTGACTGATGTACTTGGTTGTCTAAATTGCAATTGAAAATATAATGGGTAGGCCTTCTACCAAGATGGACCGATTATCTGATTAGGTTTGTGGGAGCATTCTGGATTAGGGCAACTAAGGACCAATCGTTGTGACGATCTGTGTTGGGGGCCTACCCTCAGCAGCGAGCGACAAGTGGCTGATATAATGATGACGATGAAAATAAATGTTATTGTAAATAAATTCTACATAACTTAATATACAAAACAAGTTAATATCTGTATTTTCTCAGCAATATAACATAATTTTCTACGAAGAGGTCAAATGTTTTAATTGCTTGTTTATACAGTCTACATTCATATCTGATATGCATTTTAAGAATGTTGGTTAGTTTAAGTGAGTGATGACATTCTATGACTAGTTATGATTGATTGCTTATATTTGTTCAATATGCATTGATTTAATTTTATTTAAGTTTTCTATGATATTCACTCTATATCAATAGTCTACTACATAAATTTACTATTATAGTCTAATTTCTGCTATTTGTTATGAGCACATAACTTCCTTACTACAGAAGTCTACTGCCATGACAGTTATATTTATATTAGTACATGCAGTCACTATTTTATACTCTTTGACATCACAGATTACAATATACATTAACATAAGTGTCATGGCAGGAATGTTTTTTTGTTAAACCTTAACATTATTTTAGATTTAGTATTGACATTGTTAGGTATCTACGGTTTGAACCATATGAGTTGGTTTGGCTCAACACTATCTTAGGTGTAGTAGGTAGTAGTAACAGGGCATAAAGGTATAGGAGAGGTGGAGGCACTGTACAACATGAAGTTAGCCTTGAACTACACAAATATTTGAATATACACAATTTTCTTTACACAGCTTGCTAACACAATCTTTGTTATTCTGATTGATTGTATGACATTTGTTTGTACTACAGGATGATTACCAAGATGCTTTGGAGAAATTGCAGCTGACAGTAACAAAGGCATACAGAGTAAATAGCAATATAAAGTTTGAAGTCTTCATTCATAAAGTGAGTAAATAATTAAAAAAAATATATTTTACTGAAATCACCTTTAAACTGACAACACCGCTGCAAATCTAATACATGCTGTTTTTGGTATGATGTCTGTTTGCTGTAGGGTGTTCAAAACATTTTATTATGATTTAAAAACTTGTTTATGTCTACTATACAAGTATATAATATTTTATTTATAACAGGTTGATGGTCTCAATGATGATTACAAAATGGAATCTCAACGGGACATCCATCACCGCGCTAACGAAGACTTGGTCGAAGCAGGCTTGGACCATGTGCACTTATCATTCCATTTAACATCTATATACGATCACTCTATATTCGAAGCATTCAGTAAAGTAGTACAGAAATTAATACCACAACTACCGACATTAGAAAACCTCCTCAATATACTGATTTCTGTAAGTACAATAAACTAATACTATGATGATTTATGTTTTAAATAGTTTTATACATAAAAGTCACCTCTAATAATAGTGTAGGTTCTGAGCCCCTCGGTGTGGACGTGTAGCGAGCTGCCTTACTTTGTGTCTAACTTATTCCATATTTTTTTTATGACTACCTACATTTAAATCCTAGTCAAGCATATAGTTACTTTATTATTTATATCATATTATATGAAATAGATTTTTCGTAAAACTTTCCTAGAACTCGGGTATCGAGAAAGCATTCCTGTTCGACGTGGTATCGAAGATCTACATTGCGACGGACAGCTCGCCCGTCGACATGCAGAGCTACGAGCTCTGCTGCGACATGATAGACGTCGTCATTGATATCTCTTGTATATACGGGTATGTAAAGTATGTAGCAAATGCATATGTATCTAAATACCGGACATAGAGGGTGATGTTATTTACGATTACATATGTGTTTTATATTAACCTCTATTAATTCCATTAGTATACCCTCATAGTTTGATTATCATTAAACTAACTTGAACACTTGAATTGTACAATTCAATTGGTATTGTTACATAAAGTTTGTTCGGCAAACAAAAGTTCTAGCCAAGGAATAGTCCGTATCGAAGTAACTAATGAACAAGAGAAGGCACTGTTTCCTGTAACACAGGCCCCCTACCAAAGGATGCAGATCACCAGCGTAAATTTAAATAAAGCTTTGTTAAATAAAGTTTTTTTTTTTTAAATGTTTAATGGCTGTAAAAGTAATGTTGGCTGTAAATTTAGATCCAATACAATTATTACAGGATGGTAGACGAAACTGAGGTGAACACATTCAACAGTCAGAGCTCGAGCCTCATCAAGCTCAACAACGGTACGGTGCTGTACTTGCGCGAGGTCAACAAGTTCCTCGCTCTCGTCTGCATCCTGCGCGAGGAGAACTTCCAAAAGCAAGGTACTTGTCATCCTTTTTCTTATATAAACACTTCCTTATACATAAGTTAATGGCTCAGTTAAACTAGAATCAAATAAACTTTAAGGAGCCCATAAACAGAATTTAGTAGCATTTTCCAACCATCTTCGCGTCACTGCTCCTTTAGCATGTATATTATTTTACAAAACGTTGACTGTCGCGGTGGAAGACGAAACAAATTTACTCACATTATTCATCCCTCCTTAGTAGAAATCTTTTTTTTTTTAATATTTTCTCATAAAAATACAACTCCAACTAAATTCTAGGCTTGACAAGATATGGTTTACAATAAAAGTCGAATAGGGGGATTCGAACTATCGACCATGTGATTGGAAATCCGTATCCTTAACCATTGGGTTATTGGCGCGTAATATGTATACACAATCATATATTTTTTTCTAGTTTTGATATATTGTCCCATGTTACTTTTGCAGGTGTAATCGATTACAACTTTCTGTGCTTCCGCGACGCGATAACTCAAGTGTTCGAGTTGCGCAACAAAAGCCAGGGGGCGCTGGCGGCGGCGCGCGCGCGCGACTGCGACGTCGCCAACGGTGCCGGCGACTCCGCAGAGAGCACGTCCGACTCGCAGCTGCAACTGCTATAGCACAACACTTTTGTACGTTGTTTCTATGTCGTCGTAGAAAAAAAAGCTTATTACGTGTAATTTCTATTATGTTCGGTTCAATAAAATATTCATTATAATATATTGTTAATAAATGCATATTTTTATCACATTTGAACTTTTATTACCGCGAGACGCATCACTTACTAGCCAGTGTCAGTTAAATTAAAAAAATATATATATAAAAAGTATACCTTACTGGAGTCTTGAAAAATATTGTAAAAAGTAACCTGCGATTCCAAAATCAACGGTATAGAAGATAAGTAAGCAAATTAAAGAAATATTTCATATAAAATTTTAATACTTAACAATAACCAAACATTTAAACAGCTGCACTTTCATATCAAACGATAAAATTTATAAACAATAAACATTCACTAGCGATTACAATATTTATACGCATTTCCATGATTTTAACAATAATCTGGTTATTTAAAAAAACAATTAAAAAATAAATTCACAAAAATATTAAAGAAATTCATAAATACAACAACACTCTAAAATATTTTAATTCTACAACATGGTTTTATTAGTATGTAAATAGTAGTTCAGTTAAATAGCCATTCAAACATGTAATATCAAAATGCATGTAAGAATGTATAATGTATAAAAAATTAAACATATAAGATAAATATTAAATACATAATTACGCAGCTCAGTTACAAGGCGGAGGATTTTCGTGTTTGCAATAGCATTCAGTTTTGGGTATTGTACGGCCTGAGGTCTGTTGGCAGTAGAGCGGAGGCTGCAGCGGGCGGGACGCCGCCGCGGTCAGGCGATCGATACTAGATTTGATTTCCGTGATCTTGTACCGGCGCTCGCGCTCCTGCCGCAGCTTCTCGACGTGCTGCGCGTACGCAATACTGCGCTGCAACATCGCCAGACTATCCGTGCGTGCGGGGAACCGCTCCACGTTACAAGATACTTCACCCACTTCCGCGGTGTCCGTGTCCACTATCTCTTTATGGTCCAAAATCATACCCAAATTCAACTTCATGTTCGTCGGACCGTCTCTAAACGTGAGGTACACGCTGGCCTGATCTAGTACTCGCAACGAAAAGTTCTCATTCACTTTCAACGCTTTCATCTTAATTTGAAACGGTTTAAATTTCTGGGTCAGCTTTTTACTTTTCTCCTTTATAAAGTTGTCAAACTCTATGGCTAGCATTTCTTCATTATCCGGACGCAGAGCCTGAGTTTCGCGGCCGCCTAGTTTTAGTATATCCGCATCCTTGACAGCCATCTGTGTGTCTAACATAACTTTTTGTAGTATCGGAGGATCGTTTAATTCGTGCCATTTCCAATGTGATACTGGGCCTATGCTTTTATCTAACACGACACCTTCTGTTTGATTGTACTTGAGCCTGAAAAATGAACATAAAATTATGTAAATATTTCAAATTTGTGTTGATGGAAGGGTACAAAATACATAAGATAGAAGGTATCAAACGCGCGCTTTACCTTGTTTTTCCAGTGTGATCAAAGACAATACCGTTGCCGAGGTAGTCGAATGTTGCGAGAACAGTTATCGGTCGGGGGCAACCTTTCTCGTCGGGCTCTCCATTGCTATACACTACGTATCGCTGACCGGCATTCATCTCTATTAAATAAACTCTATTAGTTGACGAAATAGCAACAAAATTGTAAACATTTTCTTACTACAGTTTGGCCTATCCACGACGACTTCGCGAATTTCGGTTTGTTTCTATTTAATTCTATAATGTTAAGCGGTACCTTCCGCATTGTAATAATCCAAAGCTAATCTTCCGTTCCTGTAGTACCAGCGCCCTCTGCCGTCCTCGTGGAACTCCGCGAGGATCTCTCCCGTGTCGTAGAACATCACCTGCTTGGTCTTGTTGTTTTCAAACCAATCGAACTCTGGATGCGAAGGCCGCATGCGGTACACATTCAACTAACAATAGAAAAGGAAATTGTACATCCGATTTATCTGTGTAATGTTATTTAAACCGTTGAATTGCGCAACAACTTCCCCGCCATAATCATTGCCATTTTTATTTTATAAACCCACATAAAGGCTGCTGATCACCATTCAGCCAGTTTCGAACCTTTAACAAAACTTTTGTCGTAAGGCATATTTAGATACCTTTAAGGTTTTCATCGATTATAATTTTTAAATAGCAGTATTCCCCGATTATGTTTATAACATCAACATAATCTTCAAATCACCTTGCGAACTATTTTCTCAGTAGGTAACATGGTCCATCCCTTGTCGATGAATGACCGATTTGACAATGCATACCGCACAGTGCCTTTGGCAGTTTCCGGGTTGCTCTGAAATACATTTGAATACCATATACCTCAATCGTATAATGTTATTACTTCGACCTCATACAATTAGTTTCTAAAATTATAATGAACGTTTAAAGTTCTCGTCTGCCCACTCTGAATGTGCAGTAAACGTTGCAAAAATATTCTAAACTTACGGTGACAGATTCAGATTTTTTCTTAGACATTTGTAAATAACATTAACAAACTAATAATCTTCTAAATACATCCTTCGAAATAAACTTATTGAAAACATTAGGCAGTTGTATTGTGACAAACTGTCAAGTGTAAACATTGTCAGCTTGTCACAGTCTTACTATTACTACCTGCCAGCTGCTGTAAATATATATTTCCCTTATCAACATACCCTAATATATTTCAAATATATCTCTTATGCCTTTTCAAAATTCTGTAACAAGGAATATAGAAATCTAGCCCTGAGTCCGTCACTCATGGAACATTCGAAAATTACGTTAACACAAAATGTTTCCTGATTAGAAAGTTATAAGAAAAATATACTAGATTGAAAAACGTTAATAACTTACAAATTTTCTTTTCCGTTTACCTCCTGTATATTGAGTAATGGAGGTTTTTTTATCCATGAATTCTCTTTTAACTTCCGTATCGACAACATAAAATGTAGATTCAAACAACAAAGGTTGAATTTCTTTCCTCTTATCACTTTTATCGTGTAGCTTTTGTTTTAAGATCTTTTGGCCTATTATAATTTCGTTGATTTCGTGCATTTTACTTTTTCTTAATAGCTCATCGATTTCAGTGTCTAAATCAGATTCTTCGCGACTACCCGATGGGGTTCTTTCAATTTTGGGAGGTAGTTGGCGCTGAACTGGCGGAGGCAAAATATATAGTTCTGATTGAGTTAATTTCTTTGCTTTTTCTTCTTGCTTTGAATCCTTGAATTTGAGCAAGCCTATGTCATGATCATCAACAGAGCCCTTCCTTATCTTCACTTGGTTTACATTGAAATTTTCCGTATAAGCAGATTTACTTCGCTTTTCTTTCTCACCCTCCTTTTGAACTTTAGGTTCTTTTGGGGCTGCTAATTTATCTTTAGCATCCTTCATAGCTTTTGTATACGATTCGCTTACCGTTATTTTATTTTCTTTTTGCGGTTTATGCTGATCGGCAGCCTTTTCTTCTTTGTTCTTCAACAATTCTTTGGAAACTTTCTGTTTCAACAACTCTTTGGAAACTTTTTTTTTCAACAACTCTTTGGAAACTTTTTTTTTCAACAATTCTTTTGACGCTTTCTTTGCCGCCATCGATAAACCGTCGCCGCTTTCTTCTACTTTCTTTATCTTTTCTGGTTTTATATCTGCATATTTCAATTCAGTTTCAAGCTCTTTTTTATTATGTTGACGATCCTTCTTACTGCGCTCTTTGATGTTATCCTCTAATCTACCTGAAGTTATTTCCTTATCAGGTTTACGTTTAGTCTTTTCAGATTTATCAATCGTTTTCGGACTCGGCGTTTCAGGAGGTATTTTACGGAGCTTGGATATGCGTTGCGGTGTGCTTGTTCTAGATGAAGCATCTGAACTTTCGTGGTCTTTATCTTTTTTTGATTCCTTAGTCAATTTACCACGTTTAACTCTACTTTTTCCCAGACTTGTACCAGACGAAACATCCAATACCTCTTTTTCCTTGTCTTCACGTAAACGTACGCGTACAGAAACAGCTTTCTTTTTCTTTTGTTTCCTTTCCCCTAGTGAAGGTTCCTGCTTTTGTGTTTTTTGTAATAACATCACTTTCCGTTGGATTTCTTTTAGCAATTCGCTTGAACTCGCGTACTCTTTTAAATCGTGAAAATCTGATTCAGTTTTGGGAAAAACATATTTGAATGCTTCTTTGGAAACTCTTGTTATAATGGGGGCGATTGATTTGAATTCTCCATACTCGTCGAATTGTTGAGAGAGTTCTAGATCTAACACATGTCCCTCTTCCTTCGGTACTTCCTCAACATCCAAATTGCTTCGGAGATCCCTGTTAAGCTTAACTATGTAAAATTTGTCTAATACAAAATAACAATTACGTAAAAATGACTAACATTTTCGGTCCATCCGTTACTTGTTTTGGTTCATAAATACGCTCGGGTGACATACGTAATAAACTTGACTCCGTTTTAGTTATCTCTGCTTCACTGTTAAAGAAAGCCCCAGCTTAAAAAATGCCTAATTAAGCTATACTAAAGTTATGTAACAGTAACGAACCTTTTTAAGACATCTTTGACTCGTTGTTCGTACCTAACCCGTTTCTGCGGCGATAATAAATCCGGAGAAACCTGCCCCTGGTCTAATTTACGACGTAGAGCTAGTAATTGATGTGTGGAACTAAAAAAAATCACAATTAGTATTTATCTAGAAACATAACAAAAAAATAATTCCGGCATAGAAAACTAAATAACCTTTTCTTATCCAAAATCTGACGAATTTGTGAGATCCACTTGCCCGTGTACTCTTTTGTTAAACTGTCTTGTAATGACTTATTTAAATTGAATTTATCGTATATATTATGACAATATTTACACGGTTCCACTTCACTTATATCATCACTTATACAACAGTCGCAAATTACTAATATTTCGTTTTTCTTTATTGTCGTGTTTTTAAAAACATTAGCAAGTCTTTTAAGTATAGCTCTACATCGTTGACAGGTGAAATCACTCGATTCTGGAAAGTGCGTAATTTAAATATTATCTATGCGTAAAAAAATCACTCGAAACTCGACAATGCATCTGCAGTTCCACTGTTGTAGTGTCTATTGTCATAAATTCAAACGGTTCACTGCTCGTTAGCCATGCATAACTTATAAAATTTAGCTAAAAAATTAAATCTTTTTACCAATTTTTCTTAAAAATTCATTGGCGATTATTGTATCATCTTGCGTATTTTGAAAAATAAAACCTTGGTGTTCTAACAAATCGTAATTTCTGTTATACTGAAAAACAGGAAAGAAATAAATTCGACAATTTAGGCTCAGTATAGAATGATAAGATCTCCTTCAGGTATTAGGGCAATTTACAATTTTAAGTTTGATGTATAAAAATATTTAAACTCACACATTCCGCATCCTGCGTGTACAGATACACTTCGAAGCCAGTTTCTGAAATAACTTTCTTAAACTCCTGGCATTCGGTACAACTTTTGCAACAAAGGCACTGTCTTCTAAAATTTTATTTTTTAAATTAAAATTCTTTAGTATCAGATTACCCATAACGAAACATCGTCTTACTGTTAACTAGTGTAGACAGTGCTGATATTTTTTTTATCCTTACTTATGTACGCAATGCGCTCGAGTCTGATTACTATAATCAGTACTAGAATCAGTACAGATTATATCTTCAATGAACCTAAACATTTAATAATACATACCCCAAAATCATTTTGAACTAAATTTAACCACGTGTTCGCCAAACATCAGTACCTATATGAGTCATTATTTTGGAATTCCAATTCACTGAACACAATCTCTTATGTTTCCCATGTAGAATTTAACATGACATTTTAGGACTTATTTATACTGTCATTGATAGTGTA
Organism: Papilio gigon; assembly: GCA_027563995.1. NCBI lineage: Eukaryota > Metazoa > Arthropoda > Insecta > Lepidoptera > Papilionidae > Papilio > Papilio gigon. Next base: position 6,154,909 of record JAODUI010000012.1, read on the forward strand.
AAACAGTGAAATAATCATTGCTTGTCGATAGATTAAAAATTGCAATAAAAAGTCGCATTTTTCCATCGATTAAATGAAAAATAATTTACACGATTGGCAAAAACGTGATATCTTTTTTTAAAAAAAAAACATAGTAGTGTAGTGTATAAAAAATAGCAAAACTCTCAGCCCTTTGAACCAGAGGGGTAGGCAGATGGACAGCTTAATCTTAAGGCTTATGACCCTTCCAAATAAAGTGTGACAAACAATACCGCTCATCATAAAATGTCTTTTAGAATATTATATTTCGGGAGTTGTAAATAAAATCACCATAATTAAAAACTTACCATAAGTTTATTCAATAAATATTTGGTAACTAACAATAATACTAGTCTTGTTTCCTTTTAAACAAATTCATAATCTTCTGTCGTAAAGAGATAGGGCTGCCCACGGATTTTAGAACAAGTTCTTTTGTGCAAATATTATGTAACGGTCCAAAAGCCAATGCTACAACGGTACACGCAAGACATATCACATTATACGGCATACTGAAGTCAGGAGTTGGTAACGAAACCATCGCTCCGTTAGTTCTAAATACGGCTGGATACCCTGAAAACAAAAATTTAGTCAAAAAAGTAAAAAAAAAAAAATTACAACTATTAAAACATTCGTGAGACATTTCACTATATCACTTATAAAACGGCTTAACTCCCCCGATGGGCTCGAAACTAATCGGTACTGACACCGAGTTGCACGTGAGTTAAGCCGTTTTATAAGTGATATAAAAAAAAATTACTGCAAAAATTTTTTAAGTACTTACATGGCTTTGAGGCATTTATTACTGATTCTATTGTACTTCCTGTGACAGGCAAGCTGGTGTAATTCCTAGCGGTGGGTAAATTTGCTGAAATCAATGCTGATCCAATGTAGAACCCATGATTGGCATCTGGAGGATATTCTTGCCATTTCAAGAAGACAAATTCAAAATCTATTGTTATTGTTGTAGTAGACTTTGGTGGTAAATGCATGAGAATTTCTAGGTGATAAGGTTTCTGTCGACTTCTGCCAGGGGAGTAGTACAGAGATTTGACTAGTTTACTCTGCGCTTCCCCGTTTATTCTTAGAGAGCTCAGCTGTATAGGCAGCCACCATGGTGCATTTTCTAATAGAACTATGTCAATTGGTGCCCAATAATTGTTTTTTATCTCGGTCACTATTCCACCAAACTCCTTTCCGTAACCAAGCACATAACGGTTAAAAGTTAGCGGTGGTGGTATTGTAACTAGGACTTTATCTTTCGTACCATATTCAGCTCCAATGTTTATCATATGATTCATTGGTATTATATTATAAATTGCAAGTGTTGTGTCACTCCCTCCTCTTTGGGAATATATAACACTGTCTGGCAAGGGACTTAACTTGAAAGGAAGGGTATCATTGGAGGACACGTCCACGAAAATTTTGCTTGATGATGCTAACGGACAAGGCCCTGGCAATCCTTGACCAAACAGTTTTCTAAATGACCAATCCAAACTGTTTATAATTTTTAAATCGTAAACTAATGCAACGGTTTGTTTTATTTCTAGGTTTATTTCAGAGCAATCTTCAACCTTGCATATTTTTCTAACATGTACTCCTATGGAATGGTAATTAGTATTGTGAATCATTCTTGAATTAAGAAGTGTTGCAAAGCCATGGCTTGACTCACAAGGTAACAATTTTTTCCATGGAGTCAAGTTTTCAGTGCAAACAATTTCTCTGGGCAATGTAGCATATCTGAGTTGTGATGTAACATTCTTATTAACTTTCATTGCTCCCATAGGCCACATGGCCATCTGAGGTGTTACAGTATTAAAATTATCAATAAAGTTGAGTGAAGCACAGAAGAGCCCTGAAAGAGTAGCACTCAACTTCCGCCAGTGAGTATCAACATCAGTGACACTGGGAGAAAACCACGCATAAAGTTCCGCTCCAGAAGATGCATCCAAAATTGGATAGCCCCATTTGTTGTGTCTCCATTGGCCTTCTGTCAATGTTAGATGTAACTCATCAACTTGGTAACGAGACATTATTTCCCCTAGGGACCGTGGCGCTAAGTGGGAATGTTCATCTGGAAATTTGAAAACATTTCATTTACTGAAGTACTTAATTCACGTTCAGACTATTTAGATAAGATATATAAAATTTTCTTACATGACGTTTCTTCATTTTGAGTAATAAATTGGAAATAGACATAAAGATTAGTCGGCGGTAAAGGTTTAATAAATATTTCTTCTTTAAAATCATCCGCAGCAACGTAAATAATTGTTATAGACACTAATAAAAGTATCTGCCGAAATTTAAACCACATTGTAGAGGATCACTGTAATCATGCATAAAGATATGCCGATTTTTTATACTTCTATAATTTCAAACTAGTACGAGCTAAGAAACAAGGTTGGATCAAGGTTTATATTGGTCAAGTAACTTAAAAACATGCATTTCACATATACACAAAATAGGAATGCAGAAATGTGACAAGCAAATGTCAATAATAAAAATGTCAATGGTTTTAGTACAACAGATAAAATATAACACAGGACATTGATACAGTCTTATTAAATCACTTAACAACTTATCGTGAAAATAATTTAGTATGGTTATTATTGACCGAAATACGAAAAAGTTACATTGTTATTATGTATTACGACATGTTTTAAGAAGATTTTGAATACAATTTTAAGCATTTACGAGGGCTTTTGTTAATTTCAAAATAGAAAATGTTAAGACGAATGATAAAATCTTGTGTGGAATGGAAGCAGAATAGTGTGTATATTTGGTCCAGTGTCAATTTTACAATAATTGTCAACATAGATGTGTAATAGAGCGGCTTTATTTCTTTTTCTTTGTGATATAAATGAAAATCTGTCTATTATGTGTAAAAGTAGTGAAAAGAAGTAAACAAAAGTAAATAATTAAAGCTAAAAGCTTTCTATTCTCAAAAGTCGTTTCTATATAGTGGTTTTTAATTTGAATTTATCGAATTCACAGAAAAGAGAGTCAACAAAGCATTTCCATTTCTTTTTGTTTACTATTGAAACTGCATGATAAAATAAGATATTAGAAAAATGGATAACGAGTTTTATGACCGATCAACAAGTTTACGCCTCCAACTAGGTTATGGCATTGGTCATGTTTTAAATGATGTGTGTGCCAGTTTATGGTTTACATATTTTTTGGTGTTTTTCCATTTAGTTCTTGAGTTTACCTCCACTCAAGCAGGAAATTTGATGCTCATAGGGCAAATAGTTGACGCTTTAGCTACACCCTTTGTTGGCTATCATTCTGACCACACCGATAACTATTTAAGTGCAAGATATGGCAAACGAAAATTGTGGCATTTATTTGGTAAGTTTGGTAGTACTCAATGATATAAAATAACTATTAAAGTACTATTCCAATACATTTGTTATCATTTCAGGAACTGTTTGTGTCTTGTCATCATTTCCATTTATATTTATGGGCTGCATTGGTTGTTCAATGGCTCACAAATGGGCTCAGATGTATTACTTTGCATCATTTATTTTGATCTTTCAAATTGGATGGGCGGCTGTACAGATTTCACACTTAAGTTTGATACCTGAGCTGGCAGAAGACCCACATATAAGAACACATCTTACTGCTATTAGGTAACAAAAAAAGTGCATTTTGTATAGTATAACAAATTTGTTCAGCTAAATACAATAATTCCGATAATATTGTTTAACATTCCAGATTTGGGTTTACTGTATTTTCAAATTTATTAGTTTACATTATCACATGGATTGTTTTACATATAACTGGTGAATGTGATAAGCAGGTATGATTTATATAATTATGTTATGTCTACTTTACAAGTACCAGTAGCCTAATGGTTAAAGGTACAGACTAGTGATCTAGTGGTCATGGGTTTGATTCCCACAATTTGACTATTGTTGTGAACCATATCTAGATAGAAGCTTCTTGTATCTTCCAGCTGGAGTTGTTACAAGAAATTTTAGTTAATTAACAAAAATCTAGTATTTGGAAAACAACGGTAAAGGAAAAAATTGTATAATAATTCTCTGATCTATAAATTCAGTTTAAAATGTATACTATGTTTAAAAACTTCATGTTGTGTCATGTTGAAATCCATGTATGCTACAGTGATAATGATAAATTTTATAGTGGTCTATTAGTTCAACATTTAATATGTATATGTTTTTGCAGCAAGTTGGACCCACAGATGCCTGGAAGTTCCGGCATATAGTTTACATAGTGCTCGGTGTAGGAACAGTAGCTTCAGCTCTATTTCATATATTTGTCTCGGAAGGAAGAGGACTGAGACAGCAGCAACCTTTAATTGATTACAACGATAATAACAGAGTTCATTTCAGTATATTTCGCAAGGGTATATTGTACCAGGTATATAATGACGTAACAATACATATATAATAAAATAAATATCTAATCATACGTCCAACAGTGGGCAGACAGGTGATGATGATGATTAAGTAAATAATATTCTTTAAAAAAATCTTTTAAAAAACACATTTTTTTTTTTCAATTTTTGTAGATGGGATTCCTTGAAATGTTTAGTAATCTTTCTAGTTGTTAGATCATTTGTAAATTTTAAAATAATTCACTCCACCAAAGAGTTAAAATTTTGATGAATTTAATATTCTTTTATAAAAGGTCACAAGGACCGTTAGTCTGGCTTGGTTACTTTTATAACAAGTAATTATTTCAGGTGGCTGCTGTATACATGAGTACAAGGCTCGTAGTCAACATATCTCAAGTGTTTATACCATTGTATTTACACAAGACATTGGGCTTAGCGGCGAGATCATTGGCAGTAATACCTCTAGCTATGTACCTGGGCAGTCTACTGGCTGCTGGAGCGCAGAGATTGGCTCCCAGGTCATTTACTCGAAAACTGAATTACTTTCTAGGATCAGTATGCTCTCTGGCTGCTTTCATTTGGATTTATTTGGATTCAGACTATGACTACAAAGTGTACTATATTTATGTCGTCGCCGTGCTGATAGGTCAGTAAACATTGGAGATAATCTAGATGAACTTATTTGTTATGCTAATTAGATGTATATATGCTAATAATGTTATATGTTAACCGCTAATGTATATAAAAAAAACAATTAAAATCAGACTTAAATTGATTTCATTTTATTTTAATTTAGGTTTTGGTGGATCTCAAATGCTTGTAACAAGTCTGTCACTGACGGCCGACCTCGTGGGCGACAGGACGGAGGCGTCTGCTTTTGTGTACGGTCTCATGAGCTTCACGGACAAACTATCTTGCGGAGCTGTCATAGCTATAATACAGTTGTAGTAAGTTGACTACTGTTACTACATAACACTACTATTATCCCCCTAAAACTACCCTTAGCGTACATTTCTTGTATCAAGAAACACGTCTGTGACAAAATTATTTTGAATATGGCAGTTACTATTAACAACTCTATATATTTCTCTAGCTTTTGCCCGCGACATCGTCCTCGCGGTATTTTTAAAAAATAAGCCAAATGTCATCAAGATTCATTGACTTGTATTTAAGATGTGTAACGAAACATTCATCCATCTAAACTTTACACCTATAATATTAGTAAGACTGTTTCTAATTTGAATAATATTTGAAACATTTTCAGTGCCGATGGTGCAAGTTCTGAATACTATAGCAGTGTTCTCTCTTGGGTGTGCGGTGGAGCCACTGTCCTAGGACTCATTTGTACACTAACAACGCCTAAGTTAACGCCTGATCCTCAAGTTACTTCTGGTAAGTACCAATGTTGCCAGTATTAATAATTTTACTTGTTTGATTACATTGTCAATTTAATTGATCTTGTCATACTTGTGATGTCGGCGCTTTATCCCTTTCCTTATCAAAAAAAAATTAGAATCTGATTATGCAATAATTTAATTTATTTTTGTTTAAATTTTGCTTAATTATTTATTGAATGAAGGACTCTTGCGTTGCAATATTATATTGTATTGTTCATAAAAAGATGATGGGAGACATAATTTTAATGATGTTGGTCACACAGACGGTCTTAGTTAAGTTAAATATACTATTAATTGTATTTGTTTGCAGATAATAATCCATCTATCAATACAATAGAAGAAACCGGCCCGCCAACGGACTTGTTATAAGTAATTTTAATTAAATTAATGTACTGGTTCAGTGTCTGTTTTCACTTAGTGCAGTGTTTCGAAACCTTTTAGGTGCTACCTTAACATTTTAAATATTTTAATGCTACTACAAACATAATTGGTAGATTTCAGGAAGAAATCAATATGAAATTGTAATTATATTTTATAGTAATTAAAAATTGCTTGAAGTCATGTCGAGTCCATTTTTGAATTACCCCCCCGTGGGTCATGGGCCCCTCATTGAGAAACAGCAGTTTAGTGGTTATCATATTGTTGAATGGAGGCGCCAGTGAAAATAGGTACTGAGTTTCAATTTTGAAGTTCAATCATATGTACTCACTCCATGTACTTACCACATATGAAAGAAATTGCAATATGGAATTTGTAAGGTATTTATATCATTTAGTAGTGTTTTGTGATATTACGTTTAAATCATTTGACTGCGAAGATATTATTTAATTAATAAAAAGTTTTAATATTCTATTAAGTAACATTTACGGGACATTTATAAATTTATTTTAGTTAAAAGTAAATTATTGTAATTTTTGCATTGTCTTTAAGTAACTAGCTCAAATTTTTGTATCATTATTATGTTTGAAATATCATTACAGTAAAGGTTTCTATGTTATTAGATAGAGTGAGGGTATATCACGCATTTTATGATCTCCAATAATGTTAGCATAGCAGGCTCTTGGCTAAGCAAAGACATAATTTATTCATATCATATAAACATATTGAAGATATTTAATACCATTATATTTAATGTATAAGCTTGGTGTAGTAATTATCTCAAAATAATACATGGTTACTGAATTTATTTCAAAAGTATTAAATTATTAAATAATCTGTAATATTAAGTAAAATTTCCATAATTTACATTTGTTCTAGTAATTGTCATATCCCATTAGTATTTTGGTAAAAATATCAGTGACGTAAACTATTTCGACGGGCGCACATTATTTTAAGTTTATTTTTTACGTAAAGAGGTTTATCTATTTTTTATATATGTGGTTTAATTTTATATGACTTTCAATAAATAGTTTAATTTTCATTGTTACTTTGTATTTGTTTTTCATTTTGTGTAATTGTAGAATAATGCGAAGCATATGGTTATTAATAAATTATTAAAAATTAATGTTTTTCCTTATTTAATGAAACCAGTCCAACAATCAAATATCTGAATTCATATAGAAAATTCTGATAAAAACTGTGAATATTTAGGTGTATGCAAAAATAAGTAGTGTAAAATTTGGGTACATTCACTTTGATGTGAGAAAGAAGCCAAATAACTGTGTGAAATTAAACATATGCCTAATAACTACTTATTACCTTACAAATATATGAAAAATTGTTCATTAAAGATAACATTATGTATGTAAAAGGTAGTAACTACTTATGGAAAGCACCTAACAATTTACTACAATTGTTTGTCTTCTTTAAGTCACATAATTCCTTTATAAGTTTTCTTTATTGAATTAAAATATGAAAGGTCAAGGTGAAATAAAGGTGGTAAGGAACTTGTAATATAAATATAAAACTTCAGTTGTAGTAAATGATGTTCTTTGTGAAGGTATATTATACATTAGGTAAAATGATTAAAGATGTTTGTGGAAAATAAATAATTTATTTCTAATCACTTGTGTAAGAATATCACATAAGCTTGCAATGCTTTACAAAATTTGGTATGAAATTATCAAAATGCTTAAGCATATACTCAAAGCACACATGTTTAATGACTGCTTGGCATCATACAAAATATTTAAAAAATCAATTTGCCTCAGTCAAAGCTACCACTGTGAAGCGAACTTCATTCGGATCACGGGCAATAAATTGCTTACAAACAGTTGCCGCATCTTCTAACAGTGTATCAGGAGAAGTTTCTCCATGGTTAATGGGGAATGCTTTGCGTCCATCCAACTCATACAGGGCTCCATCCAAGTGTATGAAAGTAATGAAATGATGATTCACAGGATCTTCAGCACTGGGTGTATTAGTTTGGCCCTCCTGTGCCAGCTCTTTGTGAGCATTGATGATACCCTCAGATTTCTCCAGCAAAGTGCCCCGAGCAGCAGCATCCAGAGACTTAGCTTCCTCTATGAACTTCTTTAGGTGACCATCAGTCAAGTTAATTTTATCAGTATTGTTGGCAACACTATGCACCAGAGCGACAGTGCCACAGGCATTGCTAATGTTTTGCTTCATGTAAAAAATATTGTTAGTCACTTCTTGACCCTTAGAGAGAATTTCATTTTCTTCCTTCTGCTTGTGTTCTTCATAAGCATCTGACACAGGAAACAGTAACATGACAGATAAAACGGGGCGTGGAACCCAAGACAGCATTTCAGGTTCTAAACCCATCACATCTACAATGTTCCACTTGCTAGGAACACCCAACTTCTGAAGAAATTTATTCATTACTTCAGGATTAGATTCAAGGGGGATTAAGGTTTCGGTCGCCATTTCGATCTGGAATAAAGGAATCGATTTGCTAACAGGTTACCGGTATTAGAATTTAAAGAGTACTACGCTAAAAAATAAAGCTATATACTCACAAAGAAGTTTGGGCGCGTTTAAGTTTAAGAATAAAGACGAGTTATGTGTCTTAGGATTCCTATAAGATGGCTGTGGCAAAAATTACAATCGATCAATAACGAAAGTAGAAACTACCGGCGACAGAAAGTGAAATGAATTTTTCAAAACCTGAAGAGTAATGACACTAAAATAGTGTTGCTGCTTATTTTAAAGGTTACTTATAGGAAGCTTTTTCTTTACTCTGTAAACTTTCCCGTATACTTCAATTAATTAAAAATATTGATAACCACATACGTTTTTTGATTTTTGTTAATTAAAACATTTTTTAACAAAAATGATTTTTATGGAAAATTGATAAAACTTTTCAACCACAAGACTGTCGATATTGTGTTATGATGACAGTGACATTTAGGAATTTATGGTTGGGTTTGTGGCGTACGTCCTCCGCCTCCGCATTCCGTTGGAATATGTAATGTAAGCGAATAGTTTTAACAATGGAAATTATCAATAACTTCGAGTTATTATTTTGTAATGTAATGAAGTAACAAGTCAACTTTGAAATGGCTGTTTGCAGCTTACGAACTGTGTTGTTGATCGTATGTATTCTGGAGTTGGTAAGTGTTTTCTTCGACGAACCAACTGGTTTGTGAAGAAAAAACTTTGTTTTTCATCTTTACGTATAAATTATAACGATGTGTGTTTTTCCATTTGTGCTTTTAATTAGTAAATTAATTTCTTTAAAGGCTTTGAAAATCTGCTTAAAACATTTAACATAAAATGTTTAATTTGACCTAATAACCGAGATTTAAAAGTCATTGTTGCTTATTTATATAAATTTTACAGATAATTACTGTACAACGTCAAGTGTTTGATTTCTTGGGTTATATGTGGTTGCCCATTATTGCCAACTTTGTTAATATTCTACTGATAATATTTGGTTCATTTGGTGCAGTGCAATATATAACAAGATATCTACTAGCTGTAAGTATTTTTTCTTTGTTAAAATAATTCTTGACATTAACAAAGATATTGCAAATTATTACAAAATAAGTTTTGGAAATAGAGCCAGGCAAAATAGATAATAGATTTTGCACAATTACATCACAGTTTTAATATTATTTGAATATTTCAGTATGCAATATGGAGTTTCATGTGGTTGACATGGAATGTGTTCCTCATGTGCTACTACTTAAATTTGGGAAGTTTAAACAGAGTAAGTTTGCACAGAATTTCAAGCAATTTTTAACAATAATTAAAACAAATAGCTAAATACACTGTAAATGTACACTTATACTATTGTAGTGAACACTGTAAAGCAAAATATTCTTGTATATATAATTTTCATAGTCTAATGGGCTTGTATCTTTCAGGAAAGTGGTTTATTATCACTTGGAACAGGCAGTGTTAGCTGGTGGGAAGGCAATGGCTGGGGTTGTCAACCAGTGTGGGGGGAAGTTGATGGCCCTGGCACTTGGCGGCCCGAGCATGTTGACGGATGTTTTCTCCAATGGCACCTTGTAGAACTTGCTCAGTCCACTGTGGCCGCATTTCTCACTGTGACAGCCTTGCCAATCACAATTCTTCTAACTTATAGATCCTTCAAAAAACACAAAACTGTATCAGGTAAAAAACTACAAGCACTCAACTTACTTTTATTTTGTAATAGGACTATTTTAACAGGAAATATATTTATTTGCAGATAAAAGTACATTACCTCGAAGACCTGCCTATACAATAGAACTAAGCCCCACAGAAACGAATATAAGCGAAAGCTCTTCAAAACCTATGACGCCAAGACGTGTCAAGCGTAGATCTGGCTCAAGAGGTACCGGCTCCTCGGTCCGAAGGTCTCGTAGATCTTACAGGAATGCCGGCTACTTAGCTTCTAACGCATCGCTTCCTCGAGATACCAGACCTTCTCGCCCCACATCGGCTCACTCGTCGTACTCGAATTTCCACGCGGCCCGGCCAGCGTCGTATCACCCAACCGAAAAGAACACATTGACCCGCTCTCAAGATGTCTACGATCCTCCACCTCCGACGGAATCCGTTCCAATTATGACCAATAGATTTAATTCGACGAGGAGGAGCGCCGCCAACATCGGTCACGACGTAGTCGGGCCGTACAACGAACCTAGAAGTTACGAACCACAACGAAACTATGAAAACAATGCACCTTCCTATGATAATATAGGTAGAGGTTACGAAGTCGCCGCTCCGACTTATGATTCTCGTATGGATACCGTAAGTCCCATTTCGGAGTCCGCATCGTATGGGGGTAATGATTACGGTGCGATGGGATATCCCGCAGAGGGGGCCTGGGAGGCTCCGCCGCCGCCCGCGCCGCCGTACAGCGCACGCGCCACGCCGCAGGCACCTGGCCCGCCAGCATACCAGCCGACAAATGACTCCTACAATGCAGTGCCTTAAATCTTACCTTCTCTCTGTGCCTTATTCCAGTGATGCTCACTTTTTATTACAATCTCTAGTATATTTAAGTGACTAATTGTTAATTATTTAAATTAAGTTAAAAAATTCCATACACATATTTTCTCGAATTTATAGGAATTGTATGTTGTCTCTTTCTCAACTATATTATAGTTAAAAGATTAGTTGATAAATACAAACGAATCTCTCGAGTCATTGTTGATGTATGAAATACATTCCTCTTTATATTGTTATGTTAGGAGTTAGTTACAACATTGTTATGTTGCGGCACAAGTTTACAATATAAATGCAATTTTGTAATATACATTTTAAATAGTTTAAGCTCTGAATTAATAATTAAAATGATACTTAATTGTCTAGTGTCCCGCAACAAAGTATTATACGTAAAAAATTAACACTAAGCACAAATTTCTTTATAAATTAATGTTTGAACATTCCGTTTAGGGCATCCACCGATTGAACCAATTGTCCGTCCACTACGGTAACATATTAGAAATCGCCCGTAAATGTAATTTTAGTTTATCTAAATATTTACAAATTAGGTTTAAAAATATGTTAAGATATTTTTTTATAAGTTTCTTCGCGACAAAATCAGACGCCATGTGATGTTTTTCAATAAAATACAACTCAGTATAGAATCTTAGATAAAAATATTGTTTTATGACTGTTTGAAGATGAATTTTGTTTTTAAAGTAATTATTTGGTTGTAAGACAACATTTATGGGCTGATGACGTATGATCTGTTTTATTAAAAAAAAATTACCTTTTGACTATGTATTTAAGAGTTAAAATTCAATTTGTATTTTAGCCACGTTACTTGCGAGCTTACATACTTCACTGTATTTTTAATAGTTATTAAGAAATGAGCTTTATTAGTATAAGATTATTAAGTTATTATTTTTAGGCAAACTTTTGGGTCAATTATACCAAATATACGAACGAGACAGAATTTCGTTTTCTTATATTAATTCCTATCCTTCCTTAGACGGTTCTGATGACAGGGTAAGCAGAGGTAGATTTGTAAGGGTTATAATTAAAAAGTCTAAATCCGAGCATTGAATTGTATTTACAAATAAGATAGAACATAGGTACTTATGATTCCTATACAACAATAGATACCACACCAATTACATTTTATTTGATAAAAAAATTAACAATCGCACAGAGCAATGAATAGAAAACTTTGCTCACAAGAAGTCTCAACGAACCGTTTATAAACGCTAAACAATTTTTGACCACAATTAATACATTAATTTTGGATATATTTTGGATGTCGACTAGAAAAAAAATAAGTTAACTTCATTTTACACTTAAGAATTAGAATGTAAACTATATTAAAAAAAAACATTGCAAGTAGCAAAATCACAACATCATTTATAGTGGTAATATATAAGGTTATTTATAGTGTGTATCAGATGGGCGGCAGCTGGCGGCGCTCGGCGGCGCTGAGGCCGGGGTGCCACACGTCCACGATGAGCACGAGGCGCGCGCCGGTGCCGTTGTGCCACACCTCGTGCTCGAAGCTGTCGTCGAACAACAACACCTTGCCCAGTTGCCACTGTCTGCGATTAAAAAAAAACATAAACCACTAGGACGTAAAAAATGTAGGCATAACAGAATTACAATTAATTTATAAAAGGCATAAAACACACCTAGTTTCCTTGTCCACTCGTATGTACGTATCTCTGGTATTGCTTAAGCCTAAATGCATTCGCAACCTACAGTTGGTAGGTCCGACGTGCGGCCGCACGTGTGTGCCGGCCGCCATTAAACTAAACTTGATCTGTCCGCGCTTGCAGCCGGCCGCCGCGGGTTCGGTTCTCACAATAGAGCACGTGACCGGCGCTCGCTTGCAGCGCCCGAGGATCTCTTGGCCTCGCACAAATAGGTCTAATTGAGACCACTCCCCCTTTTCTTTTAGCCCCTCCCTCTCTTTCTCATACAGAGCGCGCGCCGCTTCTCCTTCTTTCAATATCTCTTTCCACGATCGTTCCAATGCGTTGGCTAATTCCATGTAGGGGGTCTCCTCGACTTGCCACCACGGTCGACCTTTTAACCTGTCAACGTTGTACAGGGAACGCTGTGCAGGGGACAAGAAATGTCCGTGTGCGGCGCCGCGCTCGTGCACCTCGTGCGCCTCGGCGGAGCGGCCGAGCAGTAGCAGGGCATCTCCGAGGTGATAGTAAAAGCGAGGCTCGCACGCGGGCCCCGTGTCATTTTCTAGAGCTTTACGGAACATCGTAACAGATTCCTCTAGTCTTTTGTAGTGAGTTTTTAAAACAAATCCGTAGTGTGCGAGGGCCACGCGGTCGTTCGGCCACAGTTTCAATGTTTCATTCAACACACCAGCGGCTAAATCAAGCCTGAAATAATTAAAAGATATTTTTTAAAATATGGCATATTAAATTAAGTTAAACATCGGTCTTCAGTTTTCATAGGCTATGAAATAGTAACCCTAAACAATTACATCACGGAATTCATTAAAATCTATAAATTTATAAAAAAAAATTAAAGACATTGGTACAATACTGCGTAATTATTGCCATGTGCTAACTTTTATAATATTTATATAATTGGTTTACGTACTTATTTGCCATTAGGAAGGTCACCGTCAGGTTGTTCCGGTAAGATATTTCGTTGGGAAAACGTTCGATTAGTATTCTGTAGACGGGTTCAGCGCTCATGTAATTTCCTGAACAAAAAACCAAAAAGCGGAATTAGGTTACGTTGTGTATCCGAAGAGTTAGTCTAGATATTCCATACATATTACAATGACACTTTACTGTGGTATCTTAGCGACATTTACCTCTAAAAAATATCCTGTTAAGAGTTCTTGTAGCGATTTCGATAAGTAAATCGTCGCGGAGTGCGGAGGCGGACTTCAACATCTGTAGGTAGGCGAGTATGGCGCGCGAGAGCAGCTCGTTGTCGCGGCGCTGCTCGGCCTCCGCGTCCAGGGCTCGCGCGGCCAG
>JAODUI010000012.1:6170573-6186235 GCA_027563995.1 Papilio gigon
GACTAGTTTCGAGCCCATCGGGGGCTCATCTTCAGGGTGAGTGGGATTGGTACTATAGCGCGTTCGCGGCCCGTCGCGCACTGAGCGTTACTAAGCCGTTTTATAAGTAGTGAAATGTCTCACGAAAGTTTTAACAGTTTAATAAACATACTTGTTATTTATCTCATCCTCTTTCCACATTGTATTATTTACTTAAGAAACATCTCGATTTCGTAAATGTTTATTGTATGTGTTTAAAAGACAAACGCTCTCGTATAACGTTTAACGCGAAAGTATCATTTGCAACAAACCTTTTAGTAAACGATCCGTAAACGAAGTCAGTAAAACGCTTTTCACTTAACCTCGTCCAATATCCATTTGATCGACAATTTACGAGGTGACGTTGTAACTATTTTATAATGTTCTCGATTCAAACACAGGAAATGTTAATGTGGGTGACCTTAAGCTGATGATTATTTTACATAATCACCATGGAGATAGAAGATCATCAAGCATCATCATCATCCGCAACCTAAGGTCGTAACTAGTGCGACTAATTAATTAGTCCGGTGTTCGCGCAATTTCCTACCGCGCACTGCCGCGTCGTGGCACGGTCTGTCCTCTGTGCGCGTACCTCTCTCTAAGGCCGACTTCGCATCTGTAGTTCTAATATTGCACATGTCCATGGGCGTCGATCACTCTTGTGATTTCTCAGTTCGTTTGCCACCTTCTCTTAATAAAAAAAGAAAAAATATAAAACCTGGCGGATTTCATCTTCAGCGATGTCTAGCTGCTTACGCCAATACGGGTCGCTAGGTTCGCCGGGCCAATCGTTTTCAGCGCTGTTACCACCGTCCTCTGAAAATTAAAAATTTATATTGATGTAAAAAATAAAAAAGGTATATAACATAAAAAAGAATTAGAAATAAACTGTCATGGCTGAATTATTGCAATTACAATTAACCTTTCCAAATAAAAACTGCATTTTTTTTAAAACGTTTAAAAACTATTTTACATCTCAAGTGTCGTTAGAACATTTATTTGTTAAGAGAATGTGACATCTATTTTTAGCTGGTGTCTCCGTGACGACACAAATGTTTTAAATTTGTAATACTTCGGAAAAAACTTTTGTCCATACAAAATGTTTACGATTGTTCCATTCAAGATTAAAAAATGGTCTGGAAAGGTCAATTACACGGATTTTTGACAATGTTTCTGTAATTATTTATAGATTGAAATGGCAACATTTGCAGCAAATAATATGTGGTAAAAAGTCCACAAGCGAGGTAATGTTATCAGTTTTTTTCGATCTAAATTTAAACTAGAAGCAGCACATTTGAACACAAAAAAAAACAAAAATCCCTGAAAAAATAAACATACTTAGTGGCATTCATTGTGAATGCTTTTTTAGTTAATCATGCCAACTGTGTTCGTTAATGTGTTAATGAAGCGGGCACACTCAAACATGCTGTTTACTGCGTCTCTGTGCGGGCCGCTCGGGTTCCGGCAGCCGGCCGTATTTAGCTTCGAGACGACTCAATAACTCCGCATCGTCGACGTCGGAAATTTCTTCTTCGACTTCTTCCTCATCTTCGATTTCCTCTTCGATTTGTTCGTCGTCGATAATTTCAACGTCGTCCGGAACTTCCTCGGCATCTGAATCGTCAGCCTCTTTCACTGGAGCAACTTGAACATCGCTCGTAACTTCCTTGTCTTCGACGATTTCTTCCTCATCGTCGACTTCTTCTTCCTCATCGCTATACAATTCTTTGTCTACAATATCTTTTGTTTCATGTTCTACGATAATTTCCTGCTTTAGGAGATAATTGTAAATATTTTTTTTTAACCATCTTACTAATAAAATGTGTCAGTTTACTCACCTCTTTAACAACTTCCTTTTCAACTTCATCATTTTCATCGTCACTCTCTTGCTTACGTATAGGAACTGATTGAACTGTTTTCTTAATTGAATCTAGTGTTTCTACAATATCTTGCACAGGCTCGCTAGTGTCCGGGGTCAATAAAGGCGCAGTTTCTCTGGGAAGGAGCGTCATACGTCTATCCATTAACGTCGGAGTTTCCTCCTCACGTTCGGGCACATCTGTTTTAGGAATAACGTACAACATGTATGGTCGCCTTGATTTATGATTTGTTAATAGATTTAATATCGACAAATCTAACGAGTACGAATTGAATAGGACCTCATTTTAACATTTTTATCTATTGTTACACTCTACACGAGTGGGAATGGACTGCTCAAGGTAACTACTATTACGAGAATGATTGATAGTATGGAGGTAGTTTCCATTTAGTGTTACGGTTATTTTAACATGGCAACATTTGCATAGTTTCCGTATACGCACCGCCGGGCGCTGCGGAGCGTCGTATGACAGCGTGTGTGGCCAACAGCAGCGCGCCCCCCACCGCCAACTTCAGCCACACTGCAACACACGCGTTACGCACTTAGACCATCGTACTAAATAATAACACCGCCATACATTAATGTTTATGTAACATAAAGATATTAAATTCTACAAACGTTTTAATTGATCTTGTATCGAGGTTTTAAAATTATCCTGGGTCACTGCGCAGAACACAATTTGTAACGTAGCTATGCATAATTAGTTGAAGGTGAAGATCATTGCGTAGTACGCAGATAACTTGAGCCGCTTAAAAATGACTCTTAGGCAATCCGCAAACGCACGTAACGCGCACGATTTCACGTAACCAGATCCTTTGTTTGAAGGCGCCAATGCTAACGTAAAGGCCATACATAAACAGCCATAATTTTTACAAAAGTTTTTGACACCTACGAATCAAACCCAACGGCTTACCAGCTCGCTCATCAAACACTTTTTCTGTTATTTCTTCTACTATTTAATTAAATTTGATAGCAATATTTGGACAATATTTCAATAATCCAATTCATATGTAGATATCACTAAAACATTTGACTTCACTAAAAAACTTAAATTCCTTTATTTTACACTATGTCACAAAGTCGATTTAAAATAACAGAAATTATAGCATTAATTATTATTAGGAGTATTTTTAATACAAGAATAATATAAGAACGATAATAAAATACAAGAAGTCGTTTTTTTAATATTTATTTACAATATTTCACATTCTTTTTTTAAAAGTTAGTCGTTAGTAAAAAGCAAGCGTTCGAAATTCAAAATTCTAAAATTAGAAAGATTAAAAACGAGCAAGCAATTGTTAAAGGATACTACAGATTACAATTAAAAGTAAAAAATCAATTTAACAAATGTTCACTTACTCTGTGACGAGGATTCTTCTTTTTCTAGTCGAATCTGTTCCTGTCGTTTTTCGTACTCCTCCTCTTCAGCTAATGTGTCGGCCGGCCGCTCTGAAGACGGTTCATCTTCTAACTATCAGGATTAAATAACATTATTCACAAGTAAAAAAATACGTTAATAATATGTAAAGTGACAATGTTAGTTAAATACAAAATTACATAATAAGAAATAAAAAAATAGACAAAAAACAACATTGAATAACTAATGAGCTTTACATGTCACTCAAGTTTATATTATTTTTTTTTAAAAGAGTTCGGATGAATTATAAATACTGCTTCAAGTATTTGGCAAAATTTGGGAAATTTGTCCAAATACTAACTTCCACAAACGGCTTTCCTGACGGCACGGGGATTTTTTCCACAATAGGTGGCTCGATGATATCTTCATCAACATCAGGAGTGTCCTCTTCATCATCATTTATTTCTTCTTTCTCATCATCATCATCATCTGAAAAATTAAAGTATGAACTGAATTATAGTTAAAAGTTGTAATAGTTAACAACACATTTAATATTATTATTAGCTTAGGTTTTGTTATCATTTTAGTTAATACTCTAAAACGTTCAGTCTTCAACAATGTCGGAGTAAAAGATTTCCATAATTACTATTCTGGACATTAAAGAAAACTATTTATATAATATACCTTGTTTAATATCTTCATAGACTTCCTCTGGATTTTCCGACGATACAGCCTGTACTTCCTCATCTTCCACCTCTCTTTCTATTCTTTCTACTTCTTCGTCGTCGTTATCTTCTTCTTCAGTCTCATCATCCTGTGGGCGTAAGTACATTGAGACATTATCATTTAAAAATTTACAAAAAGCTTTTGTACACAGGTAACATTGTGCCAAAAGCCTAATTAAAAACTCACATGCATTTATTGTTATAATTTCTCATAGACATTCATGCTCGAAATCTGCAAGTTGTCGCACATTCGTTTAGTCTATCAGAAACACTTTAAATAATTTAAATTTAGTAACTGATATTAAGAAATCTTTAGCTACTAGAGAAATGTAAAGCATTTATTCCTATCACATATAGCCATAGTAGTTATTTTTACAATATTTAATTGATGCAAATAACATAACAAAATCAGAACAGGTTTTTTTTCACAGAACTGTTATTTTATTCCTCTATATTTGGTATAAAGTTGCAACACTGCTTTGTGTTAAAGCATTAATACTTGTCACAAATATATTAGTAATTCTCAATAGATGACACACATTTGTTACTGGTTATATTTGCACCTCATTCTCGTTGTCTTCATTATCATCATTTTCTTCGTCATTTTGGTCTTCATTTGTATCAATATTATCATTATCATCATCATCATCATCATCGTCATCATCTTGAAGTTCATTGCTCTTATTATCTTGTTCATCAAAATCTTTTAAATCTTCTTTGGAATCCTCGTCATCCGGTTCTTCTTGAGAATGATCTTTCAATAAGTTATTATTATTATTTATACCATTATCCTCGTCATCATCGTTTTCGTCATCGTCGTCATCAGCCTGTTCTTCATATGTATATGTCTTGTATTCCATTGTCTCGTCATCCTGTTTAAATGTGTTTAAGGAAATGAGAATAAAATATATTCGTTAATTTTAAGTCAACAAAATATTTGGTTAAATAAGCAAAAAAAAAGTTAATGTCAGTTTATTTTTTCTAAACATTGGGGATTTTATTTTTAGCACACCTCATCATCATCGTCCTCTTCTATATTATTTTCATCACCATCTTCCTCATCTTTATCTTCATACGCAATGTCATCTTCATCATCATGATCCACATCATCATCGTCGTTATCGTCGTTTTCAGCTTCATTTTCGTCATCATCCGTGTCATCGTCAGGACCATCATCTTCATTATCCGCTTCTTCATTTTCATCATTGAATTCTTCTTCATTATGCTCATCTTCATCATGTTCTGATTCAATCTCATGTTGATTGTCATCATCACCATCATCATGAACATCTTCATAACTCTAATTTTTATATTGTCAAGAATATATTATTAAGAATACAGTTTATAATGGATAAACATGAAAGTGAAACAAAAAAAAATGAATAATACATTTTTAACTTTTTACTAAAATAACTTACATGATGTTTCAGATCTAGTGTATGTTCATCATGATGGTCATCATCAGGTGCATCTTCAATCCAACCGTCTAAGACACCAGAGTAACGAGATTCTACAGCATTCGCTTCCACTGGTAAAATAAAAACCCAATTAATTTTACTATAAGATTAATTCCATATCTTCATAAATTGGCCAGGTGTGTGCAGTGTGCAATATGGGAGCAGTGTTGAGAAAGAATAGAAATCTGTGGATGTGGTGCTGAGGCCAAGAATACAAAATAATGAAATCAGATACAATACTTACATTCAGTCAGTCCACGGTTTTCCAGAATTATGAGTGCAATTAATGTTACTAAAACAGATAGCAGCGAGAAGAAGATGATTTTTGCACACCAGTGTCCTCCTGTGCCATGTTCATGGTGAGAATGCATTAACACGTCGCCTTCGCCGAATACTGCCGCGGTTCCACGCGGCTCCTCGACACCCAGTTCATCTTTAGATAATTGAATAGATTTATAATAATATTTGAAAAATCAAGGCAGTCAATTTTCTATTGCAACGGCTTCTTACCTTTTTTTCTTCTTTTATCCTTACGTTTTCTTGGCTGCACATCACCCGACATGATTCGATTTAGTCTGGCGCTATTGAAGCGACAGATGTGGGCTTCTTATTGTTTCATAACCCTGTGTAAACAAAGAATATAAAGTGAATTTGCGCAACATAAGGCGCTCGATGCGTATTAATGAACTGCGCAATTTTCAAAAATGAAATAGTTAGTGGCGCACATTGAAAATTTAAAATAACCTACCTAACAAACTATCGCTGCTGGTTTCACAAATTTATTTTAGATTTTAACCTAAAAATAACCGGCGAAGACAGCTGAGAAGGGAGATAGATATACAAAAAATATAAAGGAACGTTATATGTCACACGATCCGCAACAAATTCCAAACGGTATGGTAAAATATGTCGCGTGCTTTACTTATAGTTTACTTTATAAAACATTGTTTGTAAATTTGCGCATAAATATAATGGAGATAATTATTTCCGATAACCATCCAGTGTTAAAATGAAATATGTAACTTAAAAACGTTTTTTTGTTAATCATATGCTTTGTAAAGGCAAGATCTTGTCCGGAATTGTCAAATGTCATTGTCAAATTTGGCAATCAGCTGGTAATGGGACCTGGGAGCCTCTGATTATTGATAGTTTTTTTTTTAAATAAAAGATGAATGAAATAATAGTACTTTTCAATGGGTACTCAACTATTAGTAGAAGCGACGAGATGACGGCTAATTGTACTTGTACATTAATTAAAGGCCCTCAAAATATAATTGTTGATACTATGACTGCTTGGGATTCAGATAAGATAACAACCGGTGCGTTAACATTACAATTACTTGCAAAATGTATTATTAAATGGAGTTTCCAAGTAAATTTTACCACTTACACCAATGTATAATCGTTTTCTCGTAATATATTCTAACTGAAATCTTTCTATGTCACAAATATTATGATAGTTCAATAAGTAAACATATGATATTTTTGACGTAATATGATTTTTGTTCTATTTTTAGCTCTAAAATCACATAACCTTCAACCTGATGATATAAATTACGTTGTCTCAACTCATGGGCACTCTGACCATATAGGAAATAACAATCTATTTCTGAAAGCAAAACATATAGTTGGCTTCAGTATTTCCTATAAAGACAAATATTTTATATTTCCATTTGACAAAGGTAAGTCACAAATGAAATTATTGTATACATTAAAACTAGTTTTTAAAATAAATAATATTGTAGGGCAGGAATATGTAATTAGCGACACAGTGAAGGTAGTTCCAACACCAGGACATACACTATCAGATGTGACCATACTTGTTAAATCTAACCATGGTGAACAAATAGCCATTGCAGGTATGTCCATAAGGTAACATTTTATTTTTTTAATACAATTTTTTGATTATTTAACCTTTTTAGGCGATTTATTTGAAAAATATGAGGATATAGAGGATCCTAATATATGGTTAGAAGCAGGGAGTGAGGATAAAGTACAACAGGCAAGAAATAGATCTAAAATAGCTGATATAGCTGACTGGATTATTCCTGGCCATGGTACAAAGTTCCAAGTAAATGAAATAATAAGACAAACACTTAGAATGCAGGTTAAGGATTTTTAAGATGGCATTTCCATCCTTGAGCTGAAACTGTTATAGGTTTACAATATTTATTATATTATTATTATTTAATTAGATGTTGTGACTGTCTGTTTGGAAATAAAAAATAAATAGCCAAGATACTCTCACATACATCCTTCAAGTAATAATCCCTTCAAAATCACTTCAGTAATATTGGAGATTATAGGAAAGAAGACTTACAGACAGCCAAACAAAGAAAACATGAAGTCATAAGAAGAGAGACTTATAAAGTATCTGCAACTCGCTGATTTTTTAAATTAATGTATATATAACATTATAGGAATTGTAAAATAAAAAGAAAATTCGTAATTCAAATTTTATTACACATATATATAATTCTTTAAACTAATTAAAATTCGGTGATACATGCCATGTCGGAGAAACTTACATTTTTGTAAACACATCAATTGTAATAAGCACAAAGCTGTCTACGTTAAACCAAGTGTCAATTCAAACACCGGACAATACAACAAAAGTGTGTTTCACGTAAACATGCTAATTTAATGATTTCAAAAATTACACTAACATTTAAAATAGTACTTGAATTGTACATTATCAAGATAAGTTCACAAAGCTTCACAAATCACATAAAATATTATTAGAAAATATTTACATTGGCATTACAATCGGGTTCTATGTGACATTAAACACAAATATATTACAACCATTTCACCAGTAACAAATTTATCATTTCCATTTTATGGACCGTTGTATTAAGATTTCAAAACATTGCCATTTTATTAAGATCACATAAAACATACTGATAAAGACTAGAAAGTAACAAAGTTGAGATAAACAGTTAAGCTACATTGTATATAGTGCTTGCGAAGGAAATAAGTGATTAATTCGCAAAATATACTACGAGCTATGACTCCAGCACTTGTCACAATGCTTCAGAAAATTGTTGAGAAACTACATTTTGTCACTCATAGGACTAACAATATAAAATGTATTTAATACACAATTTATATCACAATCAGCAAAAGAACAACGGCCAAAATGATTTCCCGTAATTTCAAGCATCCATTTATCTCGAAATCTCAATTTCAACACGCACACAATAACATGAAACCTAATTAAGATGACTTCAGTATGGATAGTTTTTACAGTACAGAATAATCAAACGACATTAATATAGTATAGATATAGCTTGTTGTACAAATAATGAATGAATTATGGAAATGTACAGTTAGGCCCTCGCAGTGTCTCATTTTCTGTAACGAGACAAACTCCGGCCCCTTATTATTTTATTAGTTATCGTTTACGATGGGTATAAAACGATCAAATGACATCTTACCAAACACCACGAGGGGACCTGATTGTACAAAGGCGTATACCAACCTCCGCAAGTCTCATGTCATTGTGCACACATTTTAAATACAATTAAAAAAAAATTACTAAACGAAATACTAACAAAAACAAAACAAAAGTTATTAAAACAAAGTTCGCTTCGTACTTTTTCTATTATTAAAATTAAATTACCTAATTTTTTTGCTCTTACAATAATTGCAGTTATTTTTTTATGGATGGCATACATAATGGAAGTAATAAATAAAATAATTTTTTTTTTAACTAAAATGTCTTGTTTTATGTAAGGTATAAAACATATGAGAATATTCTCTGGTTCGTAGTACTATCGGGGATATTGAACATGGAACATTACATTTATATGTTACTTCCAGTGATACCTTCTACAGAGATCCGTGTGTCCACGAGTCCGGGCCATAATTGCTGCGTGCAATAATTTAAAAACATAATTGTCCTATTAAAACATTGTCATTTGCTATTTAACCTTTTTTTTTTAAAATCACAGCCGAGGGATATAACGCTAAAAAGCTTAGACATTCCCGAATCCGTTCCGGACATTATAAGACAGCTGCAACCAAAAGAAAATAATCGCACGTTTGAATGAAAATAAAACGTAATTTTGATGAGTTCCTGAGTGTTACAAGAGTTAAAAAATATTTTACACGTACAAAAGAGTATACCATACTTTATAAGCCAAAATAACTGTAGAAATATTAATTATATAGAAGTTAATTAAAATAAAATACAGGGTAGAGCCGAAAATAAAACCTGCAAGCTAGTTACATGAAGGTTGTATGATCATGTCGACAGTGGTGTGTAGTATACCTGCGGGTCGATGCTGGCGGGCACCGGCTGCGGCTCGTCGATGCACAGGTCCGAGTCGGAGTCAGTTCTATGAAGGTTGTTCTCCTGGAAATACCAAAGTACACACTGATACTAGTAACTGGATATTAAATTTTAGTGTATTCTATATTTTATCGACTAACTTTTGCCAGCGAATTCGTCCGCGCGGTATTAAAGAAAAATTGTAAATGTAACCTATTGTTTTCTAGATTGATTTAGACGACTTGAAGTTACCTGCTAACATACATCCATCTAAACTTTAATATATATAACATTAGTAAAATATTATGTAGTACGTAATTATAGTGTGTTATCAAGTTATGTGGAATAAATTAATAAAGTATTAGTAGACTAGTACTGAACATTATCGCCTTAAGGGTTTCTGATAGCAATTACATTATTATTATCATTCTAAATATCCGGAGGGAATGACGTCGCAAGATTCAATCATACAACTTGCCCTTGTCCCTTGACCAACTCATTCCTTTCAGTCAGCCTTCAAAAAGTCAACTCACTCCTTGTGTGTACTGGCGCGTGGTAGTGAGCACCCGTGCAATGGGCCTGAAGAACGCCGGCAGCGTGTCCGTGAGCGGCGGCCGCGCGTGCGTCAGCAGGGGCTTGAGCAGCTTGGAGTCGACCGCGCCCCACAGCCGAGCCAAACGAGCCTTTTCTCCACCCTCACTGCGCGGCGTCTCCTGAAAGATTATTGTATTATTAGCTATTTTGACAAGAACAGCAGTCTCGCAATCTAACAATTTAAATGATTTTTTGTATTAAAATGATATTTTCATAATTATATTATTAAAACGAACACTAATGTCATCGGGTATTAGTTGTACGGCCTCGATTTTTGGAAATCCAACGCCGTAGGAATGTTAAGAAAATTAGGGATTATGAAATATTTTGGTGTCATTTAGTTCCTTTGGGATTCGAATCTTTAACCCTAGTAACACAGTGGGCTCTCATACAATTGGGTTACGTTGTAATTTAACTTTTAAACACATTAACTGATAAGAATAGAAAAACATCTAACAGTTCACATAAAATTCGGAATTCAATTGCTACTTAAAATATAACATCGGTAGAAATTTAACCATCATTAAGTGTGCAAAGAGTATATTAATGGATTAATATTGACGAATTACAAACAACAAATTATTATAACAGAGGCAATATAACGTGTTAATTATTTAAAAAATAATTTTAATTTTATCACACATTTGCACTTTCAACAAACACTGTTACGGTATTAATTTATTAGGGCACAAGCAAACACAGTGCAGAAATAAGATTATAGATTAAAAAAAGGATAGAGACGCTAAGGTTTATGGTAGAGTAGTTCATAATGCACCACAACATATTACAGACAATTTAAAAAATAATAATTTGTTGATTGTAAACCGTTCGCTGGTGTCATGTGGCGAGATTCAAATTAAAA
Source organism: Papilio gigon (assembly GCA_027563995.1). NCBI lineage: Eukaryota > Metazoa > Arthropoda > Insecta > Lepidoptera > Papilionidae > Papilio > Papilio gigon. Next base: position 6,181,742 of record JAODUI010000012.1, read on the forward strand.
ATAAACAGTGGAAAAAAGAAAGAACGATTTACATACTGCGAGTCTATTTAGTTGCCAAGGCATTATCACTCCACTGTCTCCTTTGCCCCATTTAACTACCATGCTGCCGTTCTAGATGTTTAAATCAAAATAAAAATAAAATAACATGCAAAAATTAGTAAAAGAGACACAATGAGACAAAACACTTCATAAATATAAAAAAATAAACATAAATACTCTCCCTAGTTTTTTGTCTCGTTGTATCGTAAGGCTTGCGATTAATTTAAAAAGAAAATGAGGCTAATAAATTGAAAGAAATGACGGAAGGGTTAGTTCATAGACAAATCATTCCATTTGCGTGCATGCAATGTTCAGTCTTACTGTTGCCATGTCGCAACTGGTCGGTTGCGAAGCGTCCAAATTCCGGAGACCAAACCCTAAGTCAGCCGGCTAGACAACAAATACATTACATATAAGCACATAGATTGAATACGACACGCGGTATATATGATCATTTACTTCCATTTGAAAATGATTCGTGAACAATGTGGTGAAGTCAAAACATTTACAATTAACCTTTTAGATTAAACAATCTTATGACATCCATAAAAACCTTTACATAATATTCACGAGATTAATTGTAAATGCTACAAATAATGATTCACACACAAGTTACAATGTTAAAACCTGCATGCAACTGAATAAATGTTGCTAGTTACCATTTGTCGTTGAACTGACAGCTGTCAAAATGACTTATTATTTTCGTAATTGTCAAAAGATAAAACAAATGAACGTCACTTTAAACAATAAATTAAATCGAATTAATTGAAAAAATGACGTTCTGTCGGACAGGTTTAACATGGTAACCATGAAAGCATGACAAGATGTGACATATAAAGCTTTCCGCGTGAGTGAATTGCATACGTACCGGTCCGCCCGAGTCCGTGGCCTGGTACAGCTGCCACAATAATGTCTTATTAATTACATGCGCCGTACAGCCCAGATACAAGTCTATTATTCGATGCTATAACGTTCACAAAGCTAACTAAATCACCGATTAGTCTAATAAACTTCTGTCTCGTAACAGTGCTAGTCACAAATCTAAAATGTCTGAGATAATGTGTTCATGAATCTTCAAAAGACCTAAACTCTGTACTAAAGCTAGATGACAATTTCATTTAGAAAATCTAATATATTTTTTTCAGCTCAAGCCCGAAGTTCGCCTAATATTAAGATTTACCAACTATTTATGGTTAAAAAATTGCGATCATTGTTTGTATCGAGAATATATTCTAGAGATCATAATTGCTCTAAATGCAATTGTCGATAAACGGTCTCATTTTTTATTGATAGATTTTGATTTTAAGGACATAGTTTAACTTATTTTACCAAGTGAATTTTAGAATGCTAGCAATAAAACAATAACACATAACTTTTGAAAATGTTGCCATAACTAGTTGGTAATTATTAGGTGTTACCAGTGAGACCTAAGTATACCGTAACCGTAACCTAGCCGTATGAATTAGTGATGTACATATTTGATTACAATACATATGAAAATTAGTAATGAGACAAAATTAATGGTTTAAACACAACATTTACATAATTACATTATCACAAATGCGACAGATTATTTACTAAATACTGTATCGTAAGCTTTAAAAAGACTGTACTATGTAACAAAGCTATGTAATTATATTTCAAGAACTATGTACAAGCAAACAAGATAAAGAAAGCTGTGAACAACAGAATGTTAAGACTGCATTTGATTTCATTACAAAAATTCTTTAGAAGAATGTGTCAAATATTTTACATTTACATTGAGACAATTATAAGAGCTGAAACACATTAGTAGAGATTGTATTAATTATTAAATCTTTATTTTAGTTCGGTTTTACGAATATATCGAGATATGAAATTTATCACAAACAATAATATACAAATGAATGGTAAATTCTGTAATAATTCATCGAAGTGTCATCAACTCTTATAAATGTACCCATTTATTTGAACTTTTAAACCGGTGCGCATTTCCCCCACTTTCAACTTTAAATTATGTTGGTTTTAATATTTTTTTTTTCTAGAGATACAATTCTAATGATCAATTTTAATTAAACTTACATCACTATTTGTGTCCCACTGAAATATGACAAAAACATGTTAAATTTACAACAAAAAAAAAATATATTTTGATGTAAAATATCTACTGATACCAGATAAAAGTTCAAAGTTTAACTGCATATATATATATAATTTTAATCCCATTGCCTATTTTCCTACATTAAATGTAAATAAACAATAAAGTTCAGTAAACATATTAACTATTTATAGTATTGTGAACTTAATTGAATTTCGTTTTTTTTTTCAAAATTTATTATCTGCAAATATTCTCAACAACTTTTGTTTTGCTAAGTACAAAGAGGTTACTTGAATTTCGTTATAATTTTTTTTTAATTGTTTCTTTACACTTTATATATCCCAGCTCTAAAGTTAATTATCATGATTTAATTAAATCCAAGCCAAGAAATAATAAAGTTTCAAAGTATTAAAGAAATACTAGAAAGGTATAAATAAATTGAACTTAAACTTGTGAGAACTTACGCTTCTTACATCGCGGTACGGCAGAGCCTCGTTTTCATCATTTTGTCCTTGCCTGTAAACGATGATAATTATTTTAATACTAGCCGACCCCGCGAACTCTGTTTCGCCTTAAAGGCAATAAATAAACAGATTTTTGATTTTATTAAGGAAATACTAAAAAAAACATTGCCTCCTGGGAAAAAATCGTATGTATGGGAAATGGAAAAGGGCTATTTATAAGACTTTCAAGGGAGTTTTTCTAATTTTTGTCACCTTTTAAACCTTCCCTAAACCTCCATGGACATTCCAAGACCAAGATAAGATGAATCCGTTCAGCCGTTCTCGGGTTTTAGCGAGACTAACGAACAGCAAATCATTTTTATATATATAGGTTGTCATCCGGCAATAGAGAAGTTTTAAATATACATTTTTTTAATGCATCTATATCTGCTGACATTTTATATATATAATTATGACTTCCTGAAACCATATACATACTTACACTACTATGTATAATATATGCTCAACGTGGGCAACGTCACATATACAAATATGTCACATTAATAGAGAGTAATAACTATAAAATTGCAGTAGTAAATGTGATAATTTTATAGGTAAAATTATTTTTTACTTAGTAGCAAGTCACGCGTGGATGTCATTTTTAGTAGGTGCTGCATCCTTAGGGAAAATAGGACACGCGATTCCATATAAAAGCCGGGCAGTCAGGCGACTAGTCGCTTACTTGTAATAAGATTGAGTAAACAGGAGCTCAAAGGTAAGCGAACCTGTCTTCACCTTCACATATTATTGCGAGGAGTAAAAGTCATTACGACAAATTATAAAAAAGAAAATATAGTTTGAAAATAGAACTCTACAGTCGTTTTTGAGGTGAATGACCTTTCGTATCGCTGTTAGTTGGCCGTACTTTAGATAAGTCTGCTCACCCGGTGGGTATTCGGAGGTAGGCGAGCGCGTGCGTGGCGGCACCGCCCTGCAGCACCACGGTGGCGATGACGATGAGCGAAGTGGTGGTCAGCATGGCCTGCCGCGCCTCCGACACAGTGTTCCGTATCGCCAGGGCGAACGACATCGCGCCGCGGAGACCTATAAACGTAGTGTCAATTGAAGATGTTTTGTGAAAGATTCTATTATTTATTTCTTTATCGTCACCTATATAAAGTAAGGCATTTGAAAAATGTTTTTTTTTCTTTTAAGTTTTAACCGAACCGATATAACAGTTAACTGTGGCCATTAAACAATACAAAATCTTTAATGTCGATTGTGCTATGTTAACCTGAGAAAAACAGCATATGTTGAAAGTTCATCGGGATGGGCGGCTTGCGGCCGAGGTTCAGCAGGAACGACAGCGGGTAGATGTTGACGGCGCGGCCCAGCGTGGACGTTATCTGATTGTCGTCTACTTAAGGTTTCTCAGAATTAAAATATTGCTTTCTTTTTTTTTACTACAGAAGGATCTTGAGATATACTGCTGTGTAAACTTTACTGGACTATTATATAAATTGGTATCTGGTAAATATTCTAATTTTTTTTTCTTAACAATATTAGTAGATTTTTGTTAATTCACTAATATTTCTTGGAACCATTCCAGGTAAGCATGAAAACGCTTGTATTCATAATAGCCGAACCCTCGACCGCTAGATCTGTAGTCTGTGTCCTTTACCAGTAGGCAATTGGAGCTTCGAAATTGTGCTGTTAGTGATATTTGTTTGTGGGTATTTATCGTATTTTCTTGAATGCAAGACTTTGATGCATTTATTCTTTAATTACTCTATTAAAACTTTCGTGAGACATTTCACTATACTACTTATAAAACGGCTTAACTCGCTAGCGCGCGCGTTATAGTACCGTTCCCACTCACCCTGAAGATGAGCCCCCGATGGGCTCGAAACTAGTCGGTACTGACACCGAGTTACA
>JAODUI010000012.1:6186335-6202734 GCA_027563995.1 Papilio gigon
CAACCTTGACCAAGTCATCGGTCCATCGTGCGGGAGGCCTACCAACGCTGCGTCGACCTGTCCGTGGCCGCCATTCCGTGGCTTTCAGGCCCCATCGGTACGAGCAGTACGTTTCAAAAACCTGAAGTATAGATATGTAATCTATAGATGTCTGGCGTATAAAAGTGAGTTAAAAAAATGCCTCCCAAAAAGCCTCGTATTCAGGTAAATTTCCCCGGTATTGTATGTGTAATACATAGTAACATTTCGAAAGTAGACTTTCGATTTACAATCAAACTTGTATGGAAAACTGTCGTCTCGGGATTTATGTACATTTGTTCTCATTAGTAACATCAGAGCTAAAAGTGATTTAAGTTAAATTGTAAACAGAAATATGTGACGGGAAACGCACTAACGCATTTCTTGTGAACACGTTTGTAACGTAAACGCCGACGCATAAGCCGAGATGCAATTCGTGGTTTTTCCCGTGTGCCCGTTAATAACAGTAGCTTGAAAATCCGGATGTATAAAGCTTGAGTACACTAAAGACGGATTTTGTCTATGCTTTTCCAAACTGTCTAAGGAAACGCTGGTAAGGTTATCTATGAAGGTCCGATGTGTAGTGAAATTTGCCATGTTTATTATTTTTTTGTAATAAAGCAACATTGTAATGCCTGCCAGGTTCATAAAGTTTTATTTCTTTTATAAAATTGAAACGAGTGTGACTGGTATTCTTAAATACTCTATTGTATAAATCAGTCGTTTTATTTTCTTACCAGATAGGATCGGAGACTACCTGCGCATTGCATAAATACGGTTTTTATATATTCATGTATCTCTTATTATTTCATAGCTAAAAAAAACGTAAAACAAATCCTCTTTCAGTTAATATTTGTTCATTTAAAGTAAAGGCCAAATATCTAATATAATATCAAGGATAATTGATTATTTAAATAATTTCCAAGACCTGCGTCAACTGAGTTCCGACTTTTTAAATACATTACTTCTAATGTACATTAATAGCTAATAACTCAATGGTTTAGGTACGATTTCCGATCATATGTTCGTATGTTCGAAACCCGCTATTCATCGAATGTAAACTATATCCTAACACAACTAGAGTTTAAGGATATTTAAAAAAAAATGCTTCAAGAAATTGTGGTAAAAACTATGATCTTTAAAAACTTGAAAGAAACTGTCATGGAATAAAATTTTCTTATGCGTATTAAGCGTTTGTAACTCATCTAGTCAGGGTGCAACCAAATGCATAATATGTTCTTAATTGCTCATTTGTCAAGTTATATGGAATTGCATCACAAATTTCCTATAATATTAATTCAAATACAAGGAAAAACTTGGACGGAAAGTACCTGATGCCATAATTTCAGTTACGCACTCGCTTTAAAATTATATTCTATGATCTGGAATCCCAATGCAGTTCTGACGTAGGTTTTAACATAAATGCAATTTATCTTCGGTACTTTTTTAGCTCGGATAAAAAAAAAAACTTGAAATCTTTTTATACATACTATACGTAGTAAATTGGTTAAATCGTTGACAATAACATCGTAGTCATAAAGCAAACGACCGTAATCCATCACCCTTTGAATCCCAACGAAGGAACGTCAATTGAAAGGCCAATAGCCTAATGGTTAACTACTACCGAACCAGCGGTCGTGGGTTCGAATCCATTCGACTTTTGTCGTGAATCATATCTTTACAGAAGCCTTTTCAAGCTTACCAGGAATGGTTACAAGAAATGTAATAAATAAATTAAAAAATGTACTGGTAATGTTAAGTCCGAAGGTCAAATAGCAGATCAAGGAGACCTTTACATTCTGGTCCATTGTTTTCTAGCTGGCCAGTAAAAAAAATAAGAAAAATTACATAGAGAAATAAAAGCTTACTCGGATGTATGGCATTTGTCAACCACTCGTTGCATCTTAATAGCTGGTGCTCTGACATGAGTGTGAGGCATACTTTATCAGTACATTAGTTTAATCATCGGGCCCAACGCGGAGTATTTAGTGTTATAGGGCCGTGCAGACTCCGAGTGTACAGTGCGCGGTCGACATTTGCCCGCGCTGCACGTAACATTGCTAAATCGACCTTCGGGTCCGACTACGACAATCACTCGCATACATTCAGCCCTTTGATATAATAGCTAACTTTTAGTATTTAATTTTAATTCTTAAGCTGAAGTGATATTTGAAAGTGATATTTTTGTTATATTTTATATTTTTAATAGTTATAATATAGTAAGATGGAGACGTACAAATTGATGTTAGTTTTGGCGGCTGTTATCATTAAGGGGTAAGTTTTTACTTTTTTATTTCTTTGTGAATAATTTTTCTTTTAAACGTATAATACTATAACATTGTTGGTCTAGATTAAATCATTATAAATTATTCAAAATAAATCTATAATCATTAAAAAGATAAATTTTACCATCGATCATATAACTCGCTATATCCATCCTTTTATTTTTATGTTATTGAAAAATCATACTGCATTTGCATAACAAAATAATTCTTGCTTTGTAGATATACAACCACGTTTCATTGTACAAAATAAATTATCACAATTAGACTTAACGATAAGTCTCTTTTACATGCTAATTTCATTGCAAACAACAGCATACTTTTTAGTATTCTTACAATTGTGTGTATTGTATAAAGATGCAGAGGACATGGTAGAGATAATGCAATGGAATAAATTACAAACAAGAAAATTGTCATGTTAAATATAGATGAATTTTAATTACGTAGAGATATATAGGAAAGAAAATTTAACACAATAAACACTAGATAATGTATACTAAAATCTAATGTAAATCTTTCATATTTAAGTACATATTGTTAACATTTTAATATTTATAATATAGTAGAGATATCCATGACCTAGAACAATTTATAAAGGTTGACGATATACATTTTAAAAGCCCTTTCATTTCTATTAAAACTAGTCTCGTTTCCATTTGCATGTTCTCGTCGATAATATTATTGTTTTATCTTATCATTCTATTATCATAAGTAAATCTTTTACAGATACATTTTGCATTGTCCAATTTAGTTCCACTTCAATACTTTCTTATCCGTAGTTCTCGTTTATAATTAACCGTAGAAAATTCTATAATATTCAAACCTCTACTTTAAAAAGTTTTCAAACAATCGCAAATAAACATCATCTAACACCAACATGCAATGCAATGATGAATAAAATAATCAATTTAGATTATCTGCAGTTAACGCTACATTGTTTCTGTCAGTCCGAATCCATAATTTTTTGCCTTTTTATAAATAATTAATCAAGATTAGATAGAACTAAGTTACTGTCTTGACATTCAAAACTGGATGGTCGTATTTGAAATTATATAATTAATTCGTCTTAACAGTTCAGATGATTGGCTTTTTATTTGTAGTTAGTATACAGTATCAAATTTTATGTTTACGAATAAATACTAGTTTTGCCGCTTCGGTTTTACTCACCGCCAGCTTATAATCAGTATTTTTTTAACATATAAGTAGATTTTTGTTAAATTTCTCATATTTCTTGTAACCATACCATGTAAGTTAGAAAAAGCTTGTGTTAGGATATGGTACACAATAGTCGAATGGTGAGATTCGAAACCTCGACCGTCAGATCGGTAGTACGTACCTTTAACTATTAGGCTATTGACGCTTTTATCAGAATTAGTGATATTTAAGTCCAATCGATAATTCCTGGGATTACCGTTCAATCTAATCCCGCTGAACGATAAGTACAGACTGACAATTGTAATTACGTGTCATCATCATCATCATCAGCTCATTATACGTGCCGGAGGCTCGGACCTCGTACTATTATTAGGGGTGACGTGTAAAAATAAATAATATTTTCTTATAATGCTTAGCGTTAATTAAATACAAGACATGCTAGGGCTGTGGGAAACATTGCAAGACCGGTTCACTGATGTTCGCAAATTATACGTTTAATTTCTTTTTTTGTGCGTTTAATGTAAAACATGTTTTTATACAGATTATATAAATTGTTTATTGTCATGACGTCATCGCTTATTGTTTAATAGTTGTATTAATCTAATTAATATAATCTGTAAATCATTAATTTGTTAAAGATCAGAACTTTCATTTTGAAATATCGTCACTTTAAAACGAATATTCCAGATGAAAAAATGTTATTCAAATTACACCATTATCGCTGTTCAAAAACGCAACTAAGTGCAGGGCTTCTTTGTACGAAATGAATTTCAAACATATGCCGTGGTTACTGAGGTCCTATATAACAAAGTTATAAAAGTTTTAGCTTTATATAATTCACGTCATAGATAAAAAATTGTTATGAATATGAATATTTCGTAGAACAGAGCAAGGCAAACAACATGTCGAATTTTGAATTGTTATTCAAAAATTTGAAGGCCTTCTAAGGCGTGCGTGTAGAAATTTGATAAAAAATGTAAAACTCTTGTTTGACCATTCTTATGTGCTACCGCGAGGGTTCCGAAATAGTTGGCTTTGCGTTTCTTAGTCCCTTTAGAAAGGGATTAAATAACATTTTGTACAGTACCACGAATTTCTTAACAAAGTTGTTAAAGTGCGACGTTATACGAGGACGAATTTTATAACTTTGTCTAGGTTATTTTGCGACACTTTTTCCGCAAAAGGGCCAATACCGGTACAAGGCTTTCCTTACGGAAGTAGGCGACGCCCTGCACGATCTTTGACAGGGACACTGATCGCGTATGATAAAGACCTTTGTCAACTTTGTATAAAATACATTGTAAGTGTATACATAAATATTTATTTATAATTTTAGATTGTTTTTTCCAATCTTAGATAATTTGTAATCACTTAAATTAGCAAGCTTATAAATGTCTACTTTTATGTATTAAAATGTATTAACTAATTTAGGAACAATAAACAATAAAATTAAATCGGTGTTACCACCTTTATGAATTTTTATTTAACAGAACCAATACGTGCATTTGGCGTAAGTCACGTTAATAAGATATATGGAAAGCAATAAATATGCTACCTCTTGTTCAACGGTAAAGGAAAACATTGTTGTTTTATACAAGAGTGGAATATTTTGAGATTACTTATATGCAGTCCACAGTTTGTACGATAAATTACATTAAAACTATATTTTATGATAATTTTCAAATATAACGCAAAATAACGAACACCAAGCGCCATCTTTCCGTTCTATCTGTCAAAGTTCACGTAAAAGGTCACCTCATCCTCCACTAGTCATAGACTAATAGCACAGATTCAATAACTTGTAAGATCACAGAATATATCAGATTTGTTAAATAGCTTATACTTAATACTTTTAATTTTCAATTGGCCATATTAAAGCCATTGGCAGAACGGAGAGTAAAAAATAAGTAAATATAAAAACTCTGATCATTTTATTTTAATACTCGCATAAAATGATGGAACATGCTATATTAATGTCCAGTTTACATTATTCCAGTCGAGCGATCGAAACCAGCACTGGATTACAATTGGAAAACTGTAAACCCACATTGCAATTTTTTGGGGAGATTTACATTTTTCCAGTTGTATTCCACTACTGAATTCTATTGCTGGACTGGAATAATGTAAACCGGAATTAATTATAACTTTAATTGGAGTCTGATGCGTCGTACAATAGGGAAAAAAAAGAAAACTTGTACTTGTTTCTCTGACAGATTAAAAATGAACAAGAAATCGATGAAGTCTTTTTAGTTAGTCAGATGTAACTTGTTATTCTCTTTTTTTACTGTATTTTAGTCTTTTTTTAATGACACAAAACTTTGCCAAAGTGTCAAAGTGCCTGCAAATGTTATGCGTTAGTCTAATTGGAATAGATTTTTGTTACATTCAAAGGAATAAATTAGCGTGCTCTAGAATTGTGTTCTTGCTCTTTTATTGTTTGTATCCAGTTATAAACATTAATAATATCTTAAGTATATTAAAATGGTTTTAGTTATCACAATGCTCTATAAACAGAGTCGCGGTGCATTGCTGTAAACATTTAGTTTGCTCACATCATTAGCTTCAGGTCTTGAAGTTGTATAACAGATTTCACAAAACAAATTCAGTACATTTTACATAAGTTATAGAGATAATAAAATTATGTAATTTAATACTTTTGAACTCGTAGAATGTCCCAAAAGAGTGCATAAGAGTTTTTTTTTTCATTTACATTTAAATCCATCTTATCAATTCGTAGTTGGGCGTTGTCGTACTTCAGATGACGTCGAGACATACACATTGTATGCAAGAATGTATAACTGCAATTGATAAGTCTAGACTAGATCTGATGTGGAAAAACTCGAGTCGTTTCCTTATTTAGCGGCCAAGGTCATTGTTTCCTTCAAACGGTGCATTATCTGGTAACACGAAACATGTCTGTTCAAAACGGTGGTAAATGTATATTATTTATTACAAAAAAATTGTATAGTCGCAATGGTCGACACAGTATGATGTAGTTGTAAGATTTGAAGATAATGTCAGTTTATACTTTAGAAGCGGGAACATGTAATAGGTATATAGAAATTTATTTATAAAAACTTTAACAGTATCGTATAGTACTCGAAATCGGTGATAACTTTCATAGCAATCAAACTATACAAAAAGTATACACTGTCAACTGAAACTGATAGTATGTGAATGAAATAAACAAAATATATAAAGACAAACAAATTGAGAATCTCCTGTTTGAAGTCCGTTACAAACAGAATATGCATTTGAAATGTTAATCCTCTCCCAAGTTACCTGTTAGATAGAAGGTCGTTATGCTCCATTATACGTGTGTGCAGCATTGTCACTAGTACGCTAGTACGTAAAGCTATTATATTTTACAGTAACAATAGACAATATAATTATACAATAATACTTCGTCGGCGTGAAATTAAAAAAAAATAGAAGCAAATATGGTCTATGTTATTCAGTGTTTTTGAGTAGAATCGTTGAATCGTTACATACGGAAATACATATCTTACCTCTTTATAATATTAACATACCGATGAATGTTGGATATTTTTATTAAATTAATATTATTGTTTTTTTTTTCAGACAAGCAGCCATGATTAATTTGGCCGGCGGTCCGAAATCGAATTTCACTTTTCCTAAAAACTTCCTATTTGGCGTGTCCACTGCAGCTGCACAAATAGAAGGTGCTTGGAATGAAGATGGTAAGTGCTTATTTCCACTTGGAAGCTAGCCGCTCGTGTTTGTACTTCCTGTAGGAGACGAGTACGAATCAGTGGAAATGAGACTTGTGACTCCATACAACAACCTGTTTGACTGACGACCTTTTTGTTTCCGGGGACTTTATAAGATGTAACTGTTCTGACGGCTCTACGAGTGTAGCCAGAATTGCTTGACTAAGCTAATTGCCAATGCCGTATCAAAACCTGTCACATAAATTTTGATCAGTTATTTAATGTTTATCCTTCATATTTTTATTTTTATTATGAAATCTCACAGTTTCACATATAATTTGAATATTTAATTGTCAGTGTCGTATTAAATTAAAAAAAAAAACCATATACATATAAATATTAATTTGTCGTTCAAAATATAAAGCAAAAACAAATCCTTGGGCAACAACGTTTTATAGTTTTAAAAAGATATATTGTTATAGAATTTTAAAAATTCTGTCAGTTGAAATTTAACTTTAATAATCATTCGAAATTTTCAGGTAAATCGGAGAGTATATGGGATCATTTAATCCATACGAATGCTAGTTTTGTAAAAGACGGCTCGAATGCGGACGTCGCGGCGGACTCGTACCATTTGTATAAAAGGGACGCCGAGATGGTGCACGAACTGGGCGTCGACATATACAGATTCTCAATATCATGGCCCAGAGTATTACCTAGAGGACTGGCTAACTATGTTAATCCCTTAGGCATTCAGTATTATAAAAACCTAATTGATGAACTCATAAAGTATAACATCACTCCAATGGTTACCATATATCACTGGGACTTGCCACAGAAGCTACAAGACATTGGAGGCTGGACGAATGCTCATATAGTCGATTATTTTACTGATTATGCGAAGGTGTTGTTCGACAATTTTGGCGATAAAGTGAAGTACTGGGTAACGTTCAATGAGCCGATGCAGACCTGCCTGGAAGGCTACGGCGGCACGTACAGAGCACCAGCGTTGAACCGCCATGGAGTTGCGGAATATTTATGTACACACAATCTGTTGAAGGCGCATGCCAGTGTGTACCATTTGTTCGATACGAATTACAGGTCACTTAACGGAGGTAAATAAAAATATTTTACAACTTTCAGCATTGCAACTGTAGGTTATATAACCAGATATGCAATATTCCTATAAAATATTCTGGTGTAAATTTATCCGTACCCCTATAATTTACGAGGCAATTTTTTTTAAAATATTGATCGTCGATAAAATTGCGACAGTAAATAAATGATGTTATCACCAGTCTTTACATTTTTCAGGTAAAATTGGAATGTCTCTGGACTCTAATTGGGCCGAACCAAAAACGAACTCTCCGAGAGACAGGGAAGCTGCCGAATTATATTTAAAGACACATGTATGTTTCTTTTTATTATCACCGCGATGTCGCACATTCATATACTACGTAACAAAATAACGAAATGTGACAAAAACCTTGATGTCATTTTGAATTCTGAATGTGAAGGTTACTTTTGGATTTTTACTTTAATTATCCTGCATCTTTTGGTTTATCTTCATTTATTTTAACAAGGTTATTACGAAATCACCATGAGATTTTATTGGAAAAATATTTGCACGTTAACAATGAAAAAAAAAACTGATTTTGTATATGATATATATGCGTTACTAGGAGACAAATTAAATAAAAAAAATGTCTGTCCGCTTTTGTTTCGGCAATGTTAGAAACGGCTCGAGTAATTCGTTAGGACTTTATCGGAAGGTAGCTGATTTATAAACGAGTAACATGGGTTCTTTTTTTTAAATTAAAGTTCTGAGAAGAAGACAAATGCCGACGAAGTCAAGAGCAACAGCTATTTTTATTTTAAAAAACAGAAATTAACATATTTCTGCTGTTCCATGAGCCTAACATTGGGTGCTTGGTAACTCGAGTCTTGGACATGTAGTACTAAACGGAAATTGTAACGCAATGATATAAAATATTTATAATGCTTTAAAGTTATGACATGAATTATTGCATTCATTTTAGTATCCAATAAAGTAATAATCGTTTCAAATCGAACGTGCTATTGGAAAACCAGATTTACGTTGCAACTGCCGCATACTTTTGTGAACACAAAAACCTATTAAACAATGCAATAGATACAAGACATTGCCCGACTTATTCTGTTCGTTAAAACCCATACTTATATTGCAGGAGCATTAGAACTGTATTGATCATTTCGTAATCTCTGGAAAGTAACTGACCAACATCGAGACGTTAGGCACGTTAATTACCTGATACGTAAATTCCCCATCCCAATTGACCTTAAATAATTTTCAAATTTATGTTCCAATGTGAATTATTAGTAAGCTATACAAAGAGCCACTGTCGTATAACAGAAAACAGAAGTAATGGGACCCCAAATACTAAGTAAAAATCTATAATTAAGTGAGGATAAAGTGTATATTTTCATTTAATAGGTAGGATGGTACGCGCATCCCGTGTATTCAGCGGAAGGCAATTATCCTCCAGAACTCATAAAACTAGTCGATGAGAAAAGCAGACAACAAAATTACACTCGCTCACGTTTGCCCAAGTTTACGCCAGAGGAAGTGGCTTTTATTCGAGGCACCGCCGACTTCTTCGGTCTGAATCATTACACGACGTATCTTCTTAGCATGGCTGACAAGGAAGTCGGAGCTATACCCTCCCATGAAAACGACGTTGGTATCGTTAGAGTGCAAGATCCAAAATGGCCGTCGAAATCATCTTCGTCTTGGTTAAAGGTATGATTTAGTATTAACCAAATAATTTATAATGATTTTTTTTATCGTAGCAGATAATCAGGAATCTTGAGGTCACATTGCCTACAGTTTGTCGAGATAAAATGAAACATTAAATATACATCATGTGTTAATAATTTCATATAATTGCGCATTCATTATCTTGCGCCATTACAGAGATAATTTGAGATACAATTGTGTTGATTCCCACAAATGCATTGCCTTGTTATTTGCACGTTTTATGTTACCTTCTGATCCGTATTGTAGATTAACTAGGCTTCCATTTTTCATGTCAATGGCGTGACATCGTGCTAAGGACTATGATAAGAACAATGTTAAAGATACCGATAAATACCGGTTTTTCTTAATTGTAGACATCATTATACATTTTAGAAATCAATCAACATTAAACTAGTATCGTTAACATATTTGTTTAGATCTAGTAAAGTTGAGGTCATACCAATTAACCCATTAAAGCAGTGGTCGTCAGACCGCGCCGCGCGGGACGCATGCAGCCCGCCAACCTTTCGAATTATATACATATTTCTAAGAAAAAACCTTTTATAGAACTTTTTCAAACCACGACTATTTTCAAAAAACTTAAATAGAAAAAACATTTTCAATTGCTTCAAAATAAAAAAAAAATGTTCTTAAAAAACTCATATCTACGGGGGAAAGGCATTATAACAGCTCATAAAAAAAATTGATTGATTGTGTCTACTACTTAGTGCACGATTTTGCGGCCCGCAATGTTACCTCACATTGTCCTATTTGGCCCTTGGATAGAAATGTGTGACAACCACTGCATTAGCCTTAACAAAAAGTACTATTCTTATTATGGAAACATGAAACAATTTACGTAGACAGTTCTAAAAAATAATGTGGGTCACCGTGAGATTTGATACTGTAATATACGTTCTTAAATTGTTTTATTCCAGGTGGTGCCATTCGGTTTCCGACGTTTGCTCAAGTGGATAACCAAAACTTATAATAACGTACCGATTATTGTGACTGAGAATGGGTACGCGGACTTCAGTGGTATTGACGATGCTGCTCGGGTATCGTACTACAGCCACTACCTGAACGCGCTACTGCACGCTATCCACGAAGACCACAGCAACGTACACGGCTACTTCGCGTGGAGTCTGATGGACAACTTCGAGTGGGACGATGGTTATGTGTAAGTATTTTTAATGATCGTCACAAACAATACAGGACATTTATAATGGTGGTTATTTATTACCAAGTACTTCTTCTAGTAATTTCACATAAATCACGAGAAGCGTGACGTTGCCAGCAATCAATCAAAGTAACATATTGAGATAATGTTGATACATTAGAAATCTAATTGTACATAGTTCGTGGATGTTATTTCTATGTAATTGATGTTTGAAAGAAACTTTATGTTAATGTTCATATAATCACAGCACGTCGTCATAGCCTGTTATTATTCTGTGTTCTTTTCTTACCGTATTATTCAAAGAAATCAATGTATCTATTTATATATTAATACATCTGTTCGTAAATAGAAAGTTTAAAGATGTTATTAAATAAAAGACAGGAATGTGTCAAAACCGCGTTATAATTTTCACTCTGGTCATGATATTGTAAATGCATTTGCAGGTCCCGCTTCGGTCTGTACCTGGTTGATTTCAAGAGTGCCAACAAGACGCGGACGGCGAAGCACTCGGCCAAGCTGTACGCCAGCGTGGTGACGTCACGCGGCCTGCCGCCCGACTACGACCCCGAGGACTTCACCGCCTTCTCCGGCGCCAGCCTCCTGGTGCCCACCGTCCTACCGCTCATACCCCTCTACAGGCTAATGGTGTAACCTTCGTCAGCGCTAGTTATTTTTGTATATAGAACGCTAAGTACGTATGTAAAACTATCATTAAATCTTAAGTATCAATATTATTAACACTTTCAACTTGATCCCTACGCTTATAGCTCGTGAGCTACGTTTAATACTCGACAGTCATCAGCTTGCTCGCGTTGTCGCGGGCCACGTCCCTCTTGAGGCGCGCCTGGATGTTGGCGAAGGATTTCCCCTTAGTTTCTGGCAGAGCGATTAACATGTAGACAAGGCCGAGGAGGGAGAATGCCGCGAAGCCCCAGAACGCTGTATAAATCCCCCAGGCGTCTGACACCACCTGGAATCACAACAAATTAATTATCACTAAGTAGAAATCACGCCTCGTATGATAAACAAGTCTGAAATAACTAATCTGAGCTAATAATATCATTAATAATAAGAAAATTGCAAATTATCATTTCCTTGTAGTAATCAGTTTTAAGATATAAATAATGAGTAAGGTTTGTTGACATTAGGTAGTAAATACAGTTCTGTCTGACTTGGTGTAGAATGTAAAGTAAAAAACATATACAGTTGTTTTGCAAATTACAAATGTATCTCAGAAGAATATTATTAGATATTGTGAGAACTGGCACTGTAAGACTTGAAATATCACACGGTCATAATTCTTTAATGCATTAAAAAAAAGTATTTTTTAGTTGTATGTAGAGATTAACATTTGCGATGCCATATTTGAGAAGGCGATTTAGATTAAATAGAAGAAAAAATTTATAGGTGATAAATTAGGAAGTAAATAATTAAAAAAAAATGATCATCATCACAGCGGAACATTTAGATAATAACCACTTTACATTTCCAAACCGTGTCAGTACAGATTTTCTCCATGAACGTACAAATTATATGTACCTGGAATAATTTCTGGACTGCGAACATAGAGACACCGGTGTAGATGTGTGCGATGCAGGATGCGTACAGCTTCACGTTGGTGGGGAACATCTCCCCAATGATGACATAGGGCACGGTCGACAGCCCGATAGCGTAACACACGATGTAGATGACGATGGCCACCAGGGGGACCCAGTGCAGCTGGCTTATAGAGCTCTTGTGCCACACGCTGAAGTAGAAGTATGTCCCAATGGTGCCGTTCATCAGGCCCACGCCTAGGGCAGACAGCAGGAGAAGCGGCTTCCGACCGACACGATCCACGAGAAGTACTGACAGCATACAAGTGGCCACTTGAACGCAACCGAGTATTATCGATTCTTGGTACGGCTCCATTTTACTTTCGGTGCTTTTAAATATTGTCTGTGCGTACGCCACCACTGCAGCACTGCCGCACAACTGCTGGATGGTGAACACTCCGATACTTATCCACATGGCTTTTCTATTAGTAGCTTCGAATATCAAATCGCCCCAGGAGCCTTTATTCTTCATGTCGTCTTGGACGTTTATTTCAATATTCTTAAGTTCCAGCCTGATGTCGCCGGTGCGGAGGTTTCTTAGCGACCTTTCAGCTCTTTCGGTGCGTTCGAATTTCAAATAGTAGTAGGGCGATTCTGGTAGAAAGATAAATGTGACCACGAACATGATGGGCAGGATCAGGTTGATTGCGGCGAGAGTACGCATGTCCACAAAAGGTCCAATGCAGTACTGGGTAAGAATACCGACCTGAAATAAACAAATAAAGTACTTTTAAATATAGGTTATACATATAGTTACGTAATATTATTTTTACGAAATTAAGTACTAAAGTGAACATTTTGATACAATTTGATATTACTTAAGGATGGTGTGGTTATTCAATTATTTATTCGTTCATGGTCATTCGATCAAATGTTTAAAAGTTATGAAATGCAAGTAAAGATGTAAATATGGACTGGTTCATTATCAGCATTATCAGAGTAATAGTAAACAAAATGGGTGAGATACTGTGTTGGTGACAGCGAAAGGCGAGACTCAATATGACTGCGATGACACTGAACAGCAAACATCGTCCGTGTTTAATACACGGTAACCTTACACGTTCGTGATGTTTCTGCGTAGCAAAAACTATTTTATGAAGTTACATTTATAATTAGTCACGTTTTACAGCTTGTTAATTCTGCATATTTGTTGACGTATTAACGTTAATGTCAGACTTAGAACGAGGAAACGAAATTATAATAGTTAAATTAACATGAGTGTGATAAGGTGCTAGTGTTTGTATGGAGCAATTTGTTGTTTGTCTTTTACTTTTAAATCTCATGTATTTACATGTTCTAATTATACAATTTTCCTCTGTTATTTAAAAAAAGAAGAATTTCTCTTCGGTCGCCATGTAACAATGGATGATCAGTTCGCTTGCCATTTCTAAATACGAGGATACTTCGTTGAACGAACAATGCGACAAATGACGTAATTATTTGTTGCAACACTATTTGTACAGGTGTAGTCTTTAACCTAAATAGTAACATTTCCATTACCTTATTCATTAATGTAATGAGAGTGGAGAGGGCGCCTCTGACTTCGTTTGTAGCGATCTCTCCCGTGTACATGGGGGCGACGGTGTACACGATACCGTAGCCCAAGCCGGAGAACATTCTGGCGACGTACAGCACCGCGACAGACTTCGCCACGATGACCAGCACCCAGCCCAGGATGAAGGGGATAGCACCTAATAATAGCGTAGTCTTCCGACCGAATCTGTCGGCGAAGTACGCGGATGGTACGGGCGTGAGCGCGGAGCAGAGGATCATGATAGACACTATCCATGATCCCTCGTCTTGTGACGTCGGTATGGAACTCTCTTTGGACCGTAAGTAAGGCAAGGTCGGCGACGGCCAACCGTAGCAGGTTCCCGCGGTAGCGGTGATGAGTGTCGCTGAAATAGACAAAATATTCATTAATACAATGTTGACTGTGTGAAATATAGAATTGTTTTGGCGTGTCGTCGGGTAGAAGAGTACGGTTGTACCCGACGTGAGGAATGTATGAAAATCATATATGAATGCGCACGCTCTAGATGCTAAATGTTCTAACCAATAAATACAACATATAGTGTTAGATGTATTTGCAGGCCACAAGGATCAATGTCCTTAATTTTTTTTCTACAGTTATATTTGATATATTTATCAGAGTTTACTAAGATAATATTCCACTTGACTTTCAAGTATAATTATTACATATCGATCTATATCTTCACCCTTGTAGTCAATAGAGATGTGTACAGATTACTGTAATCTGAAATCAAATGTTTATACTCTACAAAAATGGTATGGAATATTTTATTATTTGTTCTAAATATTACGTTCCTACATCAAGAGCTACCTATATTGTTCAATAGAATAATTCAATAAAAAATTTACTAATAGTAAACCTCTATAGTAAAAACAACAATATTAATTGCCCAATGTCCCCCGCCTTTTGTTAAATACTTTAAATTATAACTACTTGAATCCAAATTTTTATAAGACATTATAAATTAAAAATATAGTAACTAACACTGATGTATTTATTTGGTGTCGACACAGACTAGTTTCGAGCCCATCGCGCCTGTCAGTGAGACAGGCCACGACCGCGAAGAAGAACCCGCGATAGAGTCAAAGCTAGTCGGCGCCGACACAAGATGATTACCTCAGTGTTAGCCGTTTATTTTTAGTTTACTCTAATTCATCGTCAGATTTATTATTAGGTCGTTATTCGTATGTTTTCTTCAAAAAGTACAAAACAGTTTTAATACAACGCGTTCATAAACTGTTTTATAATATGTACAGGATACAAACGTCGCTTACAAATTCGTCTGTTTCGTTATCTTGTACTGTTATCGCTACACTTATGGAAACTTATGGCCAAACGGACAATTTATTTCCGAGTTACTTGTATGAACAATAAAACTGTAGATACCGCAAACTGCGTATCAGACTGTTCGATAAACGTATTTTATATCAACAATTTAAAAGTTAAGCTAGTTTTGATGTTTCTGTCATGTTTTTTTTCTATCGGGATGTAAACGATGACGCAGTATTTTGAAGTGTTTGGTTTTTACCGTCTAAAGCTATCCTTTAAAGATTAGTAATATCCTGTATGTAATGCTATCAATCATATGTCTAAATATTTTCATTATATGATACCAAATGATGCTACTTAAAAAAGTCTTTAGTGTGACCGACGAGCCGCGCCGCGCAATAGTACCATTCCTACTCACCCTGAAGAAACGCTATGGGCGCGAAACTAGTCGGTACCGACACCGATTGGCACGTGAGTTAAGCTATTAGTAGTATAGCGTGATGTGTTACGAAGGTTTTAATAATAAAAGAATCTGTAAAGAGTATTTTAAGATAGCCCGTTTTATACAGCATTATAATATCCGGATAGGTAAAGGAATAAATGGATATTTTTTTATAACCGAGGTGTACTTTGTATGTCATGTAAGACGCAAGTTCATTGATCTATAAAGCTTGGTAGTGCTGACGTTATTCCTGCCTACGCTCATTTGAATACTACATGACTAAATTCCTAATTTCTTGTACTAATCAAATTAATTATTTACTCTCTTCAAAGTACACGTGACGTCATTGTTCTTCAATTACACAAACATATACGTTTATACCTAGCCCCACCTGGCGAGGCTGGCGTGGGCCAGCTACGCCAGGTGGGGCAGGAAATTGCTGGAGTGGAGGCCACGGTTGGGGACCAGGAGTGTGGG
>JAODUI010000012.1:6202834-6229478 GCA_027563995.1 Papilio gigon
TACTGTGGAAGGCATTGGGAAAGGCCTATGTCCAACAGTGGGCAGACAAGGGCTGTTGATGATGATGACGATGATGATACGTTTATATAATTATTGTGCGTAATACAGTGTTTTGCGCTCGTTATAGGATCAATAATTATGTTAAATTAACGTTTTTTAAGACGGTTTTATTATTCTAGTTTTGATCCAAGGAGAATCAGTTTTATGTTGCAAGGTGGAAAACATAAGGCGACGCTATCTAGGAGCAAAGACTAAAACGTATAACTTGTTACTAGTAATTGTGAATACTATTGCATATTTATTTGAACGATCCTTGTTGGAATATTATGCGTGTTAGTTTTAAAAAAATATTTTTCTTAATTTTTTTTAACCGAAATCATTCTATTGTGGTGTTATAAAAAATGTACCGTTCGCCTTTATAATCTTCATTATTATTCAATGTACAATGTTTAATTACAATTTTACCTTATAGTAAGTCAGTCTAGTTACTTCCATTAACTCTTAAAAAAATCCGTTTGTCTTACTTAACTTAAATATAGTCAAACTGTAGCATTTGTATTTGTTAAATTATTGGTATAAATTTAGTTAATTTGAAATGTATCCTCAATGACTCATCTTCACTCAATTAATCATTGTTACAACGAAAATTACAAATACAGTTTATATTAAACTGCGTATATAATTTTAATCCATTCTTTGCGCCATCGCAGACGACAACAACGATAGTAAAAAGATTACAGTTTTAGGAATACAATGTAAATACACAGTATATAGAATAAGATTGTTTTTTTTTTAAATAAATTATCCATCACCTATCTTATCACTACTTGGGTATTAGCAATGTTTGTAGAATAACTATAAAAATTTGACTTTAAACAACATATTCACATTAATAAGAATAATTTATTGGATTAATAAATTTAATATATGGCAACTCATAAAAAAAAATGTTTATATCATTCTTTTGTTTATAGAATGGAAGGTAATAATTTACGCTTTTGAAATCTTGAGATTAATACTATCAATGTCTAAACCAATATCTATAAGCACCTAACTGTTCTAGATAGATAAAAAAATAGGTTTTAATTTAACATCCAGAATTATGTATTTACAAAATACGATTAAAACAAATTATATGAAGGTCGCTCTCATTCATAGACAACGGTATATCAATATTTCCATGCCACATTGCTAGAAATTGTCCAGAATTAAAGATTTAATTTTATATTGATTTAACTATTATAAAATTTACGATCAAATATCTGCACAATTTGTTTCGAATGGCAGCAAAATTTTTGATATACGTATTAACGAATAGATCACGAGAGCAACAGACAAAAATATGATTTAATTTTTAATTGGGGGAAAAAACTATTTACATATTATAAGATGGTAACCCTAGTTTTCATATTATAAATTGTTTGTATGTGACCTGCGTGCGAGGTCGGACGGGCGTTCGCGGGGGTGGCGCGCGGCGAGGGGGTGGCGCTGCGGGGAGGGGAACGTCGCGTTGCGAGTGACGCAAGCTGCGCGCCGGCCGGGTAAACATGCGTTCACAATTCGCAGTTTTGAGGTTTGCTGCACGATTTACATATAAAATTGATCTTTAAGAATAAGTTTATAAAGTCGAAAATTGAATAGAGAACCGAATATTAAGTATTAGACCAGACAATGCTAAAATATGGTCGTTTTTAACAAAGTCATATAACAATTACGATAAGATAAAAGTAACGACCATTGGCCATTGGAAATGGGGCGCTGGTAGCGCTCGAGTACTGCGTTCATTTCAATTTAAACGTAACTAACCTGAGCATTTTTCATAGTTTAACCGGATACACTTTGACAAATTAGTGCAAACTATTTTATACCAGAGTATACGCAGAGTAAAAAGGTATGAACGGAACAAAAGAAAGTAATCTAGAACAATCCACGATCGTTTAATTTGGTCCGTTTTCCTTGTTTCTCTATGTCTAATAAAATGTTTAAGAATAATAATAGTTAGTGATAGATTGATTGTAGAGGAAAGGCCATCGGTCCATAAAGTAATGAATGAAGTTTTATCTTGGTAACAATAAATATAATGATACTATTATCTAGAGAATACAAGTTATTGACTTAACAAATGTCTACGTGACCTTCTGTTTTTAGAAGCGTTACCATTTCAGAGTTTCCGACATAAAAAACTATTTTCTAGCAATTTAATATTTAATAATAGGAGTATATTATTGAGGTTTCATCAATATCATTTATTTATAAGCAATGATGAAAAAATAAAAGACTGACCGAATGACAGTAAAAATAAGAAGTTTAAGTTACAGAAACCGAACGGCAAAATAGAACGGTTTCAAATCGGATTCGGAAAAAATTAACCTATTTACAGCTTGGCGAAAAAAAAAAATTGTAACCGAATTCTAATTATGTAAAATTTTAATGTGTATAAATGTTATGTGCGAGGGGTTACAATATATAAATAGCTCAGCTGCACGTGTCCCAATCACGTGCCAATTTGCAAAACGAATCGCTGATTGGACAATGTTCTTTTTTAAACAACCTTCTTCGTATTGGACATTTCTATTTATATATAATTAACAAACATATAGGTGACACATTTTTATTTTTCTTAATTTGATTATTTTCGTATTTTTTTGTTTTGAAAGAAAAAAAATATCTCGGTATCTTATCGAAAAACTAGTCAAACCCGTAATGGGATTAGAGGCACTTTTCATTTATGTATATCAGTATTTTGTGTATTTTATAAATGCAAATTAAAAACTAATGAAAGGTTAAGATCCATTTTGAGTCGCGGCGCTTGCGCAGTAAGTATCTTATGGAAAGTTCTAGAGTTTACTGTTTACGGAGGCGTCATATTCATTTGTTATTAAATAAAGTACTAAACGGAACACTGAAATCATACAATTCTATTTAATATTTGTATATTATTAAATAGTCCACATGTACATCAGTCACAATGTGTTTATTCTGTCATTTTATTGTCCATATTAATTGTTTATAGTACTTCATTTATGTTTATATTTGCCAGTTGTTTATTGTAAAAGCAGTTTGTATGAGTCACAAGTAAAACTATCTCCCAGTAAAATATTATCATATTAAATATTGCCACTCATGTTGAAAGACGTTGAAATAGACATCAAGGAAACAAGTAAACAACGTTGCAATCTATACTAACGTTTTTACTTTGTTATATAGGATCTCGGTAACCACGGTTTAAATAATTCTTTTTGTAGAAACAAACAATACACTTACTCTAATTTTAATCTATGTATTACACGCTATTAAAATTAGGGTTTGAGTATATTGTAAGAAAAACTAAGATTCCGGGAAAGCTGCAAAAAAACGGCGAATAAATACAAATACCTTAGCTTTTAGCAATAACTGTTTACTTAGTGTAACAAAACAATTAAAACAAAAAAAAGGATTAGAGAAATAGTTATTGTCATGGCATGAAAGCCTTCTTTTGTCTCTAATCATAAATTTCAAGTTATAAGGGATACCTTTTTCATGTTGTGTAAACAACCTTTTTTAATACTTTATACGTACGTTTATCTCTAAAGCGAGCAGCGAGCGTAATAAAAATTACTTGAGCTTAGAGTTCCTTGATTATAACAAAGGTCGTGACTTGGCTAACATATTTGGAGAGGCACTGAAAAATGCTACGTTTTAGCTGTACTTAATGAAACTTGATGAATCTTCAAAGTGGATGGGACAATTTATAAAGTGACATTTAAGTGTGTTTTTTTTTTAATTTGATTTTATTTTTATAAGTGATTTATTCTTTTCCATTTTGCTATCTGGTCTCGTTGGCCAATTATGTTATATAACGTTGACATTAATGTGAAGGTAGACGAATATTTTAAGCAAACGATATTAATCTAAGGATCGTGTACTTAAAATATTAATGCATGTTCTACGGTCTTCAATTGGTGCAGTCTGAAATTACATTACCGCAATAGATTAATGTATGTAGCCGGGCATCCATTGTATCTGGCCTTTGCACTTTGCGTCGGGTCAAAGTGGCCGAGAGAGCAGATCAATTGATTAACAAGATAATCTCGTTGGCAACAAGCCTTAATAAAATAATTCTCAATTTCGCTTCCAATCAAAAGTACTCCGCCGATTACGTTTTTGTACATGTAATTTCCTCTTTGGAACTTTCGATCAATCTGTCTTGTCCTGTCCTATGTCCGTCCTTTGCAGATATTATTTTTGTGTATCCTATCTCTTTTTCTGTATAATCGTTTGATTCTTTATGTATTGTGCAAAATTGTACAATTCAAGTCTCGGCGGCTTAATTTTCTTAATGGCGAAAAATGGGCGAGGCGAGGTAAGTTAAGTACATTTGTCGGTCGATGGATAGACAGTTATTTTACAGGATACAAAACGTTATTATATATTGAAAAGATTACCGAAAAGCTGGAGAATTTAGCAATAATTTGTTGGAACGAAATTGTTGGTTAAAGGTAATTTCTGTCTCTTTTCCAAACATACATTTATACATCAATGAATGCCGCACAGACGATGTCGCACGAGGTATAAGTTTTGCCAAACCGACGATCGAATGACGCAAATTGTACTCAAGTTTATCATTGTGTGCTCATATCACGAATGCAACGTACGTCTTATCGTGTCATATGTTAATAATTGTATTTTAATGTTTTATTTAACAGTAAACAGAAAATAAAATTTATTTTCGTCGACAGCCTAAGTGTACTTTCCGAATGTGGACTTTCCAATGGCGAGAGAGTGAGCCAGTGCGACAGAACTAATCTTCTCTGCAATCGCTTTAGGGTAGAACTTACAAATTTCAAATCGAATCAAGGCATATTCATTTGTTTATTCCTTTTATACGTTTCGAACATCAGTAAAATGTGTTTTGGCATTAGTACAGCACGCACGTCATGCTAAAATTAGCTCCAATAGCTAAACCTCAGCAGTGACGACGGTCACGAATGTCATTTGTGCAAAAAATTTGGCAACTTAATTACTGTCACTTCAATTAGTTTGGTTGGTGACGAAAAAAGTAGACGGAACTAAGACCGTTTTGTGGCCGTAACCTAATCATTAATTTTATAAATGGATTCTGTTCTGATTTTCCCGGTGTTTTAATTTTTTTTTAAAAGGTAACCGTTAGTTTCCACTTCCGAAAAAGCTAAACCAAAATTATTGATGTTTGTTAAAAGATGCCAGTTAACATAAATATATTTTATTATTAGCAGGTAAACTAGAAGTAATTATTCAGTCCATTACATAAATTAATATGTTTATTACAATATTGTATGTATGTTGATTCAATGGTGACAGAATGAAGGCTTGTCACTCGATTGTTGTGCTACAAGTCACATTGTGCGCGCATGTACCCGGCGTTTCCAAGAACAATCCGCTGGAGTGTAAGTTATGTATGAAGAAGCGATGTTTATAAACTGCGGCCGTCCGAGCACTACTCTCTCTTGTGCGGACGAGCGAAGAAAATTGTCACGATTCATCTGATGTCATTGACACTTCGGAAGTTTGGTGACGCGCGGCACTTGGCACTTATTTTTAAAAGTGCTTTGTATACATTTATATAGTAATGTCTATATCCAGATATTATGGCTTGCAGTTCAACAAATTGAATTTGTTATCTTATTAAAGGATTCCAGCTTCCGAATGTTTTAAGATAATATTAAATTGTTTATGGAAACAATCGTGAGCGACAGACCTAGTTGTAGTAGTTTGAACCCAAGTTTAACAGTGTTTATTCAGACTAACGTATGTGTTGTGACTGGCATAATTATAGCAGTCACGTCGGTTTAAATTTCCCTTCAATTTTATAACAAGACGACTGAAGTGAATTCAGATATGACGACTAATAGGGGGAGACGAAACGAGAGAGTGTACGAAAAATTGCTACATACGATGCTGAGCCTTCGTAGGGCAGGAAGACGATGATGAAAACAAATGTTTGAACTAGTAACAAGTTTAAGTCATCATCAGCCTTTCTCTGTCCACAACTGGATGCAGGTCTCCCCACATGACTTGCACAGTAAGCGGTCGGTCGTTAATATACAATATGAATGCTTTGAAACACAAAAATGAATGAATGAGTCCCGCAAAAACGACGAGACGGCACATCTAGTACAGTTATTTAACAAAGACCGATTAGTCTAAGTAACAGTACAGCAGTGCCCAAGGAGCCACGACATGCGAGCGTGGAAAATAAGTTAGTAGATGCCTCATTCAGTGAATGACTGGTAGTAATTCATAATGATAAATGGTATCTTTTATCATGTTTTTATAGACCTATTTGAATGTTACACGAGAGAGTCGGCCAAACCAGATTAACGTATTTCGTTTGATTTTAATTATTGATAACTTTATAAGTAAAAATATTTGTTAAAACTTATCGTACACTGTTATATAGTTTATTCAGTTCAGCGTTGAACTAGATTCATTAAAAGTCTCACCGTTCGTCTAACAAAAGATGGAACAATTCTCTAATGAATACCTGAGCTCAGTGGCAGGGCGTCGTTGTCCCTGTATGTACGAATTCGTTTCATAAATGCCATAGTTTATAAAGTATATCTTTTGCATATTACCCAAGCGTATTATGACGTTTTTATGAGAGTTAGCAAACAAACTGTAAGGTCATATGTTGATGGGTTATCATAGGCAGATTATTTCTATCATTATATTCCCCGACTAATTATTCTAGACGTTTTTGTTTTGTTATAAAAATTAAATAAAAACCTGGTTTAATTGTTTTTTGAACACTTACTTCACTGATACTGTATTTGCCATCTTTCCATCATCTCATCATACATCCCCACTGAGACGATCTAAGTGTACACTATTAGGAGTGACTAGGCCATAGACAACTACGTTGGCTCAGTACGAGTTGTTTGACTTCACACATATCTTTGAATTTCTTTAGACATGTGCTGACGTCACAATGTGTTCCTTCACCGTAGTAACGTCGATTTTTTATACAATAGGAGTAAATTAATGATTTTAAACACACTATTTAATGTTAAATTCGATAACAATATTAAATAATTGATTATAAACCGTTTAAAATGTTTCGATAAATCGTACCAGGTAACATAATACACGTAATGGGCAATTAGCAATTCCTCCACTAGCCGTTCGACAATAGCATGTCCGACGTGAAGTGATTGATGACACGCTCAAACAATACTATCGACAATATAACGACAAACCGAATCGATCTATTGAAAATATATTTATTACGATTAAAGATAATTTGTAGTTATAAATATTAATTTATTCTGCATCGTGACTGTGTCGAACAGATTTTGACAGTTGAAGTGACATTCGATTAGAGATTTTCTCCCTATTTGTAGCATTGTTCGTTTTTTTTGTGACAAGATTGTCACTGCCATTAAGAGGCATTTATACTTTCACCAGGCTTGAGGTGGCGTAAAGGACGCTTAGCTTAAACCTCGATTAAGAGTAACGAAGTCCGAGGGCTCCCTCAGTAGCCTCGGCTCGGGCTGTTACTTCGATATAGTAGTATTTATCTGTAAATATAAAATGCTTGGTCGATCTCGAAGGAATGTAATTAATGTCTTTTTAAGTTGACTTTTGCGTGTATTAATTTACGGGGCAATAGTCGATATTAAGAGGTTATCAATTTTAATATTTAATGAGAGAACAGGTGGCAGTTAGTGTTAACGCGTTAAATGTCATTCCGACTTTCACGTATTAAAATGATCTCGCAGGGCAAGTCGGTGCCAGGGAGCCTTGAAGTTTACTAGTTGTATCTTATATTTTATATGAGCAAGATAAATAAATTTCATTTTCTATTAAATTATTATTATTTAAGTTAGATTTTCGTTTGAATGTAATCGTTTAAGTATGATACCAATCTATTCAATACATTTTATCATTTCTCGTATTACAATCGATAAAGCAAAACATCTGTCATTATTGGCCCTTCAAAATTTACAACATTATTTAAAGCTTGTAATTATCAATGACAAGTGGAGATTTCGTCGAAAATTTTCCGATGGCGCAGTAATTGTATTTATGAATAACCAAATAATTTAAATATTAATTTTATTGTATTGGTACTTGATAATATGAGGTTATCTTCGAGCTTATTAACGCATTCTTTACTTTTATTATTTTTTTTATATACTTTTAAATAATTGAGATGTGAATTATAGTATTAAATCATTCTCCACAAGTCAGAAATTTCTAATACCTTTTATCATTAATGTTTCATTAATTACTATTACTGTCAATGAACAATGAACTAAATGGTTTAAACAATAGAGTCTATTTTGAGTTGAAAATGTATAAAAGGCGTCTTGAATAGTTAACATTTTTATACCTGAGCCGACAGGTTCGAGACATTTATTGTTTTCCAAAAACTTCTTTTAAAATTTTGTTTCGCTTTGAGAAGTGATCGGATTCACTTCTGTCTTTAGTTAAATGTCAATAAACTAATTCTAACAGTATTTAACGTGATTTTGACGCATTAGTATTAAAGTGTTGATATTTATTTCCCAACAGGCGCGGCGCGGTGGACGTATTAGTAGAAAATCTATATTTCTAATCTTAGAATTTCTACTTTAACATACGCCACCGCTGGACAAAATTATATGAGTACATAAAGGTTTGAAAAAATTATACGTCTTATGTTTAGTGAAAGGAAATTCTACTAACGTCATAAATGCGAAAGTTTTAATGGATGGATGTTTGTTCCCACGTATCTCCAAAACGACTTAACGAATCTCAATTAAATTTGGTATAGATGTAGAACATAGCTTGTAGGAAGGCATAGGCTAATGATTTAATTTTTTTTTTAATTCGTCGGGGACAAAGTCAATTTCGTATTTATGTGTAAACCATTTGAGTTAACGTTAAGATAGCATTGTATTAGAGGAGGCAATGCGTAAACAATACAATTAAATAATGTTTATTCCAGTTGAAAACAGCCGTTCTGCGAAACTGCAAGTTTGTTTTGTAAACGGCTCCGCGAACTTCCATAGTACACATATCGGATTACTGGTAACTATTACATTGTTGCTTCGCAATCATACTAATTCTGACTAATATTATCAATGCAAAACTTTATACGGAAGGATTGATGGATGTTAACAGGTAACTACAAAAGGGATCTGAATAAAATTTGGCTCAAAGAAAGATTACTGTCTATAATAACGCTTAGGCCATTTACTCAGTTTTTTTTTTAATTTCGCACCGACCCAAAAGAGGTGTTTACAACTTACGAGGAATTAAATTTGCCTTTCTACCATGTACTAAAAATTACCACGCGTGGTAATTTGACGTCACACATTTAAATCGTTATTTCGCATAGAATGACAAGGTCTCAAGGATTAATTAGTTAGTAAACATTGCCAAAACGTTATGTGACAATTCATTACACAGTACACACCTGATAATTTTTGAAGCATAAATTGAACTAAAATACATAATAATGTGTACAAAATGTGATGGATGGTTTAATGCGTAAAATCATTCATAATAAAATTTATTAACCTGAAGCGAGTTATCTAATTTATATAATCTGTAAATTGCCCACGAAACCGTGAGTTTTCACTGCCTAAACATGTTTAACAACTCAATACATACCAGTGTGGGTTTAAATTTTTCCAGTCGTAATCAAGCGCTGATTTGTTACGCCGGAGAACAATGTAAATAGGAAATAATGTATAGGTTATTGACAGTGAAAACCCACTGTGATGGAGGTACCTAGGTATTTTACTTAATGTTTAAATCTAACCCGTGCACTACTCCAAATAATCACCTTAGATTCATCAATTTCAGTGTAATTCAACATTTACACAGTTGCAAGTTTGCTAGCACTGCCTTAATTAAAATTATAATTAATCCGACAAAATAGTAAGTATATTGTCGTGCCGTAAAAACGAATGCAAGTTTTAAAACTAAAAAAAAAATAGCTCAAAAATTGAGAATGTGTTTTAAAAAGAATATGTTGTAGGCTAATATTGCAGACATGTACACGTTTCACGAAACGGATCTCACCGACCATTAATATTAATTAAAACAGTACAAACCAGTGGCATTTTAGGTGAAAGCAACAATTTTCATATTGGAACATATTTATACGGTATAAAACTGAACATAAAATTGGTATTGATTAGGTAAACACATGGTTTGTATTGTAACAAATAGGTTAGAAATTTACTTACCACATAGTGCGGTTCCATATTCCTTCCAATGCGAACGAGTTTTGGCTGTCATTGCAAATGTTAAAATATCAAAAAAATCGAATTTAAATAATCAATTGCTGGGTGTCTTGGAATGAAATTATCTTGAGCACTGCTTGTATTTTAATAATTAAAGAGACTATATAACAAAATTTGAACCCATGGTAATAATATAAATAATAACAGTGGATACTAACTAAATATCACAATAATAATAATATTCGAACTAAAATTTAATGGGTTTTTAAAAGTATTAACGTTATAACCGATTCGGCTTCATTTTGGAAGGTTTATGTGTTGTTGGTTTGCTGGTACATAGTGCGAGGGAACGCGTGCGAGAAGTATCAACGCGGCGGCGGCGAGTGAGCAACTGAACTGAACGAAAGTTTCAATTTGACCGAATCGAGGCGAACGAACTATTCGGAACACTCGGAGCGGAATGGAATGAGGCAAAACGGCGCGAGCGCACGCTTTTGCTCTGTGTTTATCGGACAAATTAGTTCGGCGTCACGCCAGGTAGTTCTTATGCCGTTGCAATAAGGGTGTTGGTAGCGAGTGCGTGCACGCGGTTACGTTGCACATGTGTGCTTTAGCAACGCGTTGTCCGGCGACGTTGGAGACACCGGAGCCGGAGCGATGCCATGAACACGAACGTGCTTCTGAATATTTGCCGAGACGTGTGTATTTTTAGTCTATTTAAACCCAAAAATAATACGGACAATGGTAACTCTACATTACTCTATAGGAAACAATGTTCATTTTTGGGGTGGTTTGTAAGTTTATACTTTCGGTGTAAATTTGACAGATAATTACAAAATAAAAATGTTATTAAAATAGATAGATAGGTAGGTACTTAACCTATACGTAATATAAATTGGAGCACAAACTTTGAAGAGTAAAGTGTCCTCGGAGGGTCTCTCTGGGGATAAATATTGTCGTATTGTTGATACCTCAGTATTGTCACTTCATTACAAAATTAACGAAATGCAAATAAAATTGAATATAACTACTTTCTTAGATTTATTTTATTTTTTTCTATGTAATGAAGACATTTTTAAAACATAAATTAGTCTTACAAAACAAAATACATTATTCTATTGGTTAAAAATATCTTGTGAGTTCAATTTGTTTTTACTTAACATAAATCTAACAATAATTAACATTTAAATATGTTTTTATTTTTAATTTTTACACTGCATAATATGCTCGAAATTGAAAACGTTTTCCGGTACACATTTACGTCACCCACACTAATGACATTTGTAAAATCAACTCTCGATCTCGATTAAGCATTGGACTTGTATGAAACAGTCCATTTATAGGTTATGTGTCTGTGCATATCAGTGATGGGACTTTAACATGATAAGATGTCGTTTGTGGTAAACATTACTGTCGATATAGATAAAAATTACGATTGTAATTTTTCCAACGCAGACATCTTTAATTAGTAATTCATAGCTATGCCATCTATTTTTTTTCCAACTAACAGTGCCATATATTAAACAGAATACTGTTATATGCATGCAATGTCACTGGGCGTCGACAAACATCTCGGTGATCTCGCCGCTCGTTGCCCCCTTCTCGTATAAATAAAAAAAGAATAGAAATTCCAGTTTAATCTTGTGATAGGAAACGACGGCGAGTAAAACCGCGGATAAAGGCTAATCTATCTAGAAAAATCTATGAAAGCAATTGCGTGCATTCACATATTAAACTGGGCTACGTTACAACGTGATGCGATTGTATACGTTGAGCGTGCTTTGCATGTTTTGGAAGAATGCTATGGAATTGTAATATAACGTCTGCTGCGTGAGATTGGTTTCACACCTTAATATGCGCTGTTATCTTTACTTTTATTTCTTGATAGTATTTCCCGTCGTTAGCATACAAGTTATCATCCAGACATTGATATCATTTTAGCGTTTGAAAGTACAATTAAATTCACCGATGTTAAAAGCATACAATCTAGAATAATCGCTTTTCTGTTCACGTCTTGAAGTCAGCGTTCGATATTCAACAGTATTTTGGCGCCATCTATCAGCGAAGCTACGTTGACTGCACTTTTCGCTCTGACCTATCCTATGGCTGTACGGTCTTTATTCAAGTTGCTTTAATCTAATTAAAAAAAAACAATGCTTTTCCTATATCATCGTACAATGACTTTAAGATTTCCTTTAAAACCAAAAAGTATATCTTATATAAATGCTAACAGTGCATATCCAAAAAATGTGACAAATTTGTAATTATTGTTTGTTTTTGACAATGAAATTACATTTTTCAATGTGATAATTATAACAAGAAGTAGTTAGGTATAAATATGTTTAAGTATTTTACGGCCTAGAGAATATGTAACAATAGTTCTTTGTCATTCAGTCATTATTCTAGTTATAATAATATTAAAAATATGTTATAAACTATCCTATGACTCATTATTTAACTATCCATGTTGTCCTAGTTCCTCCAGTGTTGCGTGTGCTCACGGCCGTTGGCTGAATAGACACCGCGGTCACGCTCGTTTGCTTCCTTATTAAAAAAAAAAACAGAAAATGCATAAACAGGTAACGTACACCTTTCTAAAGATTGTTATAATTGAATTAATATAATTGCTTGTAATCTTTTTAATTACCAATTAAGTAAGATATTTACCATTTTATTTTTAATAAAAAAAATGTATGATAAGTGAATGAAAAATATTATTTGGAAGTTTAATCAGTTTAATAAAAAATATCAGTCATGGTATAGCATTCGCAGTGGACGTGTTGAAATGAGTAATAAACAAAAGACAAGTGACGTTCGCGCCTTTATCTTTACAATGCCAAGAAATTATTATGCAATGTCATAAAGATAGGAGATATTTTTTATTTTTTATTAGGGATTGACTATTGTCACACTTTTATAATATACAATTAAAAAGCGTTTGACCTTTTGAAATTTGCCATTTGATTTACAATGTAATTAAGGTTATCAAAAATAATTTGTTACTAACGGTAACTATCGTATATGAATCGAAATTGTAATGTACATTTGTCTCTACATATACTTACCATTGTCGCAGACTCCGTCCCTACGTCGCATATTAGCGGTAGGATAATAAAAAAAATTAAATTCTTACATAACATTAAATACTAAAGTAAATTAAGATTGTAGTTATCTTAATACAAATAAATATAATCTAGCAATCCTATTATACAATTGTTTTTTTGCACATAAAGTGCGAAGATATCGGGATTTTAGAAATTTTAAACTTGTCAATATTTAATTACATAAAACGTGCAAATAAGTAGTAAACAATTAAAACGAGTTGTTTGTGTTATGTAACGAAGATTTTTATCAACATTTTCCGCAATAAAATGCCTAACACTCTCGCAACACGAAAATATAATTATTTAAAGTATTTTGTATAGAATACTTGCTTTTATTCAATTTTATATATTCCCTTGTTTAAATATATTATCATTTCGATAGATGGCATATACCTAAGCAACTGATTCACTAGTTATGTGAACCTGTGATCATAAACATATAAAAAAAGTAATTTCAATTTATATGTTTTAGTACTTTTTATTTATTTTTTTATATAGTAACGGTTATAAAAGTAAAATAAGTATAATTTACACTACGTATCTACATTTTAATATCATAATGAAGCATTTTATAAATCCTATGCTGATGTATTGCCGATAAACGATTTACTGTTTAAACAATGGACTATGTTTTCAGATAACATTATTCTCACCGTAAAATATATTTTTAAAAAATAGAGAATTATTAGCAGCATTATATGAAATCAAACCGGATCAAATTGTTGGAAATGTTTAGGAAACGATTTGCGTACTTTACTATGTTATAAATGTAATGATATTTTATAAGATATATACATTTTTTATAGCGAGCATATTCATCATTAACCTGTCCTTTTTCCTGTAGAAGGTCTGCACAGTATGTATGTAAATGGTAAATGGCTAATTCTCGACATCCATTTACGCAGTAAAATTGCATTCCCATATAGAACTTTGAAATATATACTTAGTGCACTATTTAATTTGTCTTCAATTTTTTTTTTTAAATCTCGTACTGATTATTTTCTACTCGAATCTTATTAAACGTAATTACTAATTTAACTTAAATAGCTAATGATTTTTGAAGCGTCAATAGCTTAATAGTTAAGCGCGCGGACTACCGAACTACCGGGAGTTCGAATACGAACATTGAACTATCGTGGACCATATCCTAAGACAAGCTTTTTGAAGCTTACAAGGAATGGTTACAATAAATATAAGTAAATTAACATAAATCTACTAATATATAAAACATCTGATTAAAAACTTCGGACGACACTAGTCGTCACGTAACGAATACCACTAAGGACTTCTGGGAGTTGTTCAGTTGCTTACACTTTTCTCTCCTTATCAAATAAAATTGATACCTCATTACTCGCGTAATTTTTGCAATGCAGTATAATAAGAAGAGTGCGCCTCACTGCGCGTCCGTTGTAGAGAATGTGGTTTAAAAATAAAACTAGTCTATTCCTAGCGGCGCGCTACTTGCACTGAAGTAAGTTTGTCCTACAAAATAAGCTTCAAGCGATTCATTTTTGCATCCTATGATACTTCACACACGAGCTCGGAACTAGAATATTATTAGTAATTTTGAGATTACGTTACTATCATCTCTCATTTTTTTTAATACATCATATTTTTTAAATCTTGTCTTTTTAGAATCTTTAACTTTTCACATAAATTTGTGATAATTATATTTTTTTATTTACGTATTTCACAAATAAAATTTTACAATTATTATTATAAAGGTTTACAATGTGATTTTTAAACTTAGATAAAAAACGGTTGAATATATAGTTCTAACGAAGTTTAAAAATGTGTCTATAACGCTGTTGAAAAACTCTCCTACCTCTGTAATGTTTGAGACTTTTTTCATTCTTTGATCAGTGGAAGCTCGCTGTATGTAAGATTGCTTAGATATTTAGATAAGAGAGATTTATGTGTGGCGATGTATGAGGAACTTGCACATGCTCATGTAATTTGTTTTCCAGTTCCACGAGCAATTAGAAGCCATTTTAAACGACATACGAACGAAATTTTACTGCGTAATTGAATGTCTAGAATTAGCTATGTTTATTTATGTACCCAAGGGCATTATGGAGAGTTGTTATTTAAATACTGATGAACAAAAAACTTAAGTCATACTTGTGGTTGTTCGCTAGCACCAAGCTGGCGCCAAGTATAGCCACAATAATGTTTTTCGTTTTGACAAAGATTACAATTACTTCTCAAATAAATTGTTTTTAGTTACAGTTATGATTTACTAGATGTCGCCTTTTTATCGAAATTCGACTAGTATTATTCTTGATCAAATATTGTATTCTGTTTTGACTAAAATAGTAGATTTTTTTTGCGCACGATTTCCTTAAAAAGGGGTACAAAGTTTTCAATTCATGTAGGTATTCATATTTTTTTTATTCAAATATTTATCTATAATTTTATAAATGTTTGTATTATTGATGCCCGTAACGATATGGTATGGACAATGTTTTTGGCGCACGGAATTAATGTTATTTGTGTAAGGTATGTGTAGAGTTTTTTTCTGTCCCTAACCGTGAAGTGTACTATAAAGTACTATAAAGGACGTTGTAAAAATTATATTTTTATTTTGTCACATAATTTTATATATCTATCAGACGAATAGGTAATGTTCTAAAATAGATAATGTTCTAAAATAGATAAGGTTTGCTTTTGTCAACCGCAGTCGTAGTTAAAATATATAACCTTCCAAATAAGACATTGCAAGTCTAACATTACAAGTAAAAACACATGAGCTGTAACTTGAAATTTGACTTGTCTAACACGCGATAAAATCTTGATAGGATTTCTGCTTGGGTGGTAGAATGTGTCACTTCGGTTTTGTTAAGCACAAAGATTATTTATAATCTAGCATAGTTAAAAGCCACCTTTTGTTACGGCCAATGTATAAAGTTATGTAAGAAAAACAAGAAAACGAACAATTCAAATATCTTTTAAAATAACCCTTAAAGCCTTAGTATTAATTTTAAGGTAGCACAGCGTACTTGCAACGAAGCCTATTTCCCTACCAAAAAAACTATATAAGAAAACAGGATTTTCTTGTTGTTTCAAATCTCTAATGTGGGTCAAGCAATAAACGTTATCTGATGATAAGGACAGTTTTGAATAAATATTAAAAAAAAAATTACGAACAGTGTGGTTTTCCACAACGTTTACAATAAACACGGAATGTGGACTTGTGATCAGGCGAATGACGCGTGGAGTACGCACACACGACAATGTCCGTGTGTGCCCCGCTGTCACTTGCCAGCTTGTACACTATACGACACGTCCTAGTGTGCGTGGCATGCGAAACTAGTGACTTATGAAGATGAGCGATCTCACTTCACAAATATCGTATAGTACAATTTATTTATAGTTATCTCAATTAAAAAATATTCTGTAATTAAATCTATTTTTTATTTCTCCCGATCAGAAATTTTATTTTAATATAAGCTTATGCAATGGCGTTTATAATGATGAAATCTTTTAGAATAGGTATTGTCAAATATCAAGGCGGCTCAGGACACCGTGCGAGTCATCGCGCAAAACACAATCTTAAGTGAAGCGGAGCACACAGGGGTGAGGGGGAGAGCACTGCATAGCGCACAGATGACCTTCAGCCGTCAAGTTATTTGACAAGACGTAAATATAATTTAAAAAAGGGTTCCTTATATAGGGTTCTATCCTTGCAGTTTGAATTAAAAATCGCTACAGGTTTATTACAATCTACCCTTAATTAAACTTTCCACTGATGTTTCTGACACAGTTTATGAGAACTGGAATGTTGCAATCTTATGAATAAATGAAGCGATCATGAATGCGCGGCAACTTTGCATTTCATAAAAAAAAAACATTTGAAAACAAACACAGAGATTATGGATCAAACAAGCGATAAAAGTAGCAGATATTGGGTAAAAGGAATCAAAAATGAATCATCCCAAATTTAATTATGTTTCATTTAAAAGTGACTAATAATACTGACTTGTGGATAGCGTCTGTGTAACTTATCATTACGCACACATGCATGATGTAGATATTTATATGTATGTGTGCGTGCGAAGATGGCGTCATCACGAACACACCCACAAAGATAACAAGAAATCGACATGAAGTTGCGCATTGTGGCATTTTATTAGCTAAAGTACGTTGCCATGGGCGACGCGACTTGTAACGGTCGCTTACTAAACGGCAAATTAATTTACTTTATGATTAATCAGTAATTGTAAACTCCCGGTGTCTGAATGTAAAACTATTTGTTGGATATCAGTGTTGAAATACTTTTATTAAAACATATTGCCTTGTCTCACATTACTAAAAGAGAGAAAACAATTTGCTTTAACATGGTTAAGTTTTACGCAGCAGTGGATTCATTGTATTATTCTAATGACACTCATGTCAATATCATCGATATAACCTCAAAATGCCGCTGCACTGACATTTGTGTACATACTGTCATCTTTTTTCATTCTCTTTGAGATAATCGAGACAACAATCTATCAAGATAAGTTTCATACTGGTCACCAAGTTTTAAACTTTTTATCAAACCAAATTATGTTAATTAATATTAAGCAAAAGATTGAGCGTACATTAAATTGATGCGCTTATTAGAAAAGTGATTCAGTAAGTCAATCTTTTTTTCCTTCTACCGCTATTTTGACAAATGAAAATGCTCACTAAACACATACGTTATGATAAAATAAGTAGCATGTAAATATTTCAATGCAACTCGATACACAATAATGATAATGACTGACTGAATTGACGAGAGGTTTGAAATATTATATTGTTTTATTGTGGCGGCTCAAGATCAACATGGCGACGTCTTCATCATCGTTAGTTAACAATTTATCTTTTAAATGAAAGGTTACTTGTTTATTATTCAACTCATTTAATTATATGAATTTAGATGACTTTCATAATTGTGATTTAAGACAAACTGTAAGTAGCAACTGCTCTTATTTTAAAATGCTTATTTCCATGACTTTGTTTGCATACATGATTTTTAGTATACTTTTTATCATCATGGTTAATAAGACAATGTGATATGCAGTGTGAAATCAGTCATTCATGAAGAACGGATACAACCGACGTTTACAAAAGCTGTTCTATTCAAAGCTCTTTAATTTTAATTCATTAAGCTTGCTTCATTTTTTTAAACAGACAAACGAAACAGTTGCCAGAATTTATTCTACGTAGCGCATACGGTGGAAGGTATTGGAGTAGGGTTATGTCCAGCAGTGGGCAGATAAAGGCTTATGATTATGATGATGATAAACCATTAATATTTGTCTCCCCCAGAGGTACTATAAATGAATGACACATCTCTAGAAACATATAATTTTACAAGGATATTTAACAATAGCACAAAGTAGATAACAGCAAATGCAACAGTAACAAAACTTGCTAATCTATGACTGCAGTAGATTTCATAAACATACTGTACCATTTAAAATAAATAAAAGAGTTCATATAAACAATAAAATATATTAAGCATTTATTGAATAACACGATATACATATATCTTGGGACTTGACACACTTGCTCAATCCAGTGACCTCTGATCAATGAATGGCACATATCAAGGCACTCGGAATGTCGGCTCTTATCACAATCATATATTAAAAAAAACAATACAAATACAAGGGAAACTATTTCTAATAGTCTATTTCCATTTAGCGGTTAACCGTGCGACACTAGCAAGCAGAGCTGTCGTATAGAAGTCGCGGGAGTTCCAGTGGAAAGATACATGTGTGACAACAATGTTAGAGAACACAACAGCATTAGCTACTACTTGAACTGCTAGCTTGAAATACCACGCCCACGCAGAAGATAGGCGTGTATTATTCTTCTACAAATTATTCTGTGTTCCGTTTGAAGAGTTGTGCATGCGAGAGGCCGATTTTGTTCCCTTTTCCGCTTCCCATCCATTTTTGATAAAGGATGGGATGGGACACATAGGAAGGAGTAATATTCTTTTTCTGTGGGTCCTTTTCTCTGTTCTCTGTGGGCAGGAAAAGCATCTGTAACTTGTTGCTGATAGAAAAGTCTCTTCCGTGTATTAAAACCAAGTGGTTGTTTGCATACTGACGCGTTATATAAAAAAAAATAGAAAGGCGGCAGCGACAAGGCGCTACTAGGAAATAGGCTATAAGAGGTTCCCCTGGTAACTTACAAATACATTGAAAAGAGGTCATATAACCTAGTTCTATTCTATACGCCTTTCAGGCATTTACATTAACATTTTTTTTATTATCTAGAAATATTTGTTACTTACATAACTATGTGATGTTTAGATTTAAAATATTATCTAGAACTAAGTACAATTTTAATGCTGTTTCAGCCATCGAAGACAGGAGATTCAAGTTTAAAATATTCAAATATAAATATTAAGTATTACAAATATTTTTTTGAATAAGGTTTTAAGTAGTTTGCTAAACTAAATATAACTGGTTTCAATTTACTAGTGAATTAAAATAAACATATTAAATTAAAAGAACGTTTGTTACCACCACAGGCCGACGCCTAGCTGTGGGCAGACAAGAGCTGATGATTATGATTGTCATTACTTTTGGACATTGTAAAAGGATCAAAAATTCTATATTACATTATGTAAGCTCTGAAAGTGACAATTTTAAACTAACTGTTATTTATTTGGTCATGACATACAAAATATATTTACAACGTAATTATAAAATACAGCTATATTTTAAAAAAAACATTGAAGTCCCAGAATGTTACCAGTTCTTTATGTGGTTGGTTTTTTTATACGACAAATACATTTAATTACTATATAGGTGTAAATATTATATTGTGACTTAAGTATATAAATTGAAATGTTAGTTTATATTTGTCATTATGTTGTAAATTTATTGTAATGAGCGGTACTAGTAAAACTTTAAGGCACGGAATGTATCACCGCCGAGGACGGATAAATTGTAAGTACAGATACAAAATATGTTATAGGTAAAATGCACCTTCAATTGTTAATATTTGGAAGACATAATTGACTTTCGGTGACGTCATACGTTAATTTTGACCCTGCTCATATGATCATCTTGTTTCTCGTAAACAACTTTCTCATTAGAATACAGTTTGTCCTGGATAGCGGCAAACGATTGGCCTTTCGTTTCCGGCAATAGGATCAATATGAATATAACACCGCCCACAGATAACAAACCGAAACACCAGAAGGCGACATAGTTTCCTAAATTATCCGCAATCACCTGGTACAGCTTGGTGACTGCGAATGTCATTAGAGCTACAAATATCTGTATAACACAAGTTGCTTTCGATTTGATATTCGTTGGAAATATTTCCGAGGTAATAGCGAAGGGTACTGTGGCTAATCCTATAGTATAAGAAAATATAAAAATAGGTATCACAATGACAGGAATATAGCTTAAATTAACAACGTATTCACTGTTTTCGTGTTTCATAAAAAAATAAGCTCCTATAATAATATTGGCTATACCGACACCGCACGACGACACTAACAGCAAAGGTTTCCTTCCTAGTCTATCGACTAGCTGTGAAGATATCGCAGAAGTTAACAACTGCACAGTACCGAATAGTATACAAGATTCTTTCGCTCCCAGTCCACCTTCCGCGGCTCCGAATATTTGCTGAGCGTACGCTATTATAGCTGTGCTTCCACAAAACTGTTGCGTGAAATATATACCTAATAATATAATAAGTCCTTTCTTATTGCCACCGACCGTTACTAAGTCCTTCCATCTACTTTTCTCTTTCATATTTTCATTGACTAGATGTGACATACAATCTAGTTCTTCCCTCATGAATCCTCTTCCCCGGAGTTTCTTTAAGGACACTTCTGCTAAGTTGTGTTGGCCAGACTTCAAGTAATAATATGGAGATTCGGGCATCGCGCTGAACGTCACTACGAAGAGGATCGGTATCGATATGTTGAAGCTGGCCAGGCCGAGCATCGACACGTACGGCCCGATACAATACTGCGACAGAATTCCAAACTGAAATTGAAAATACGGAGATTATATAAATTGCACTTTGAATTCGTAACAATCTTATCTTGATATAGACAGCTTAAACATTTATCAGAAGACGAAGTGTTATTAAGACTTTTTTGAGTCATAACACAAGAAAATTATGAAATCAATCAATAAAAGGGAGAATTAAAATATGTATTTCATCTCAAACAATAGTCCGATTTTCCATTGTTTATAGTAAAAGTTTATGTTTAATAAATAAGATAATTTTGTTACCTTAGACATAACAGTGATGAGGGTGGCCATTGCGCCTCGGACTTCGTTTGAAGCAATCTCACCCAAGTACATGGGTGCAGCGGTGTACGCTATGCCATACCCCAGCCCCGATATCAGCCTGGACACGTAGATTGTAGGCACATTACTTGCTAACATCACCAGAATCCAGCCGACGATGTAGGGTACTGCCGCCAAAAGTAGCGTCTTTTTCGTACCTATTCTATCTGCGAGGTACGATGCAGGGATTGGACTGACAGCTGAAATCGAAAAAAAAAATCCTTTAAATCATTTTTTGAAAAACGTGTAGTTCTACTAGTCTGATTACTTTATTTGTAGTTGTATTTATACTGATCATTACGCGTGTCTATTGTGCTGCAAATGAAACATTCAAGGAATTGCCGACATGATCTAAAATAGTTTGCTTCTAAAGTAGCTTAAGCGAATGATGCAATGTTTACAGTTTATGTCAAACAATTAATACTTATTAAATGAATAACCATTGATACGAGATCTATATTAGCTTAGTTGCCTTAAAGAATTTTTTTGAATATTAATTTTTCTTCAATAACATATTTATAAAAACCTCGATATCCTTTTAATTGTTATTGAAAATGTCTGTTCTTGAACTCTATAATTAAGGCATTGTGCATATCCATAATTGTCTATAATTCCTTTAAGAATAGATATAATTGAAACGTTCAATTAAAGCAAGGATCTAATAACTCTAACTCGCGAAAAGAAAGCGTGAACACAATTTACATTTCCAATCTGACCGTTCCATTACGCAGATACACAGTAAGAAATTGTCTCTTACAAATGGACCAACTTCTTATATAATTTAGAGGATAAATTCTAAGATAAAATGAATATTTGTACATCATAATACATTTGAAGTCACTGTTAACCATGATAGTAAAGTAGCAACATGGCTGTCCCAAGTTGCTGCTTTGATAACTGTATCAGGGACTACGGCATATTTTTCGTATCTGTCTGTCAGTTTTTGGATCAAAAACGATACACAAAATTGTTTAATACCTGAGAAAAGTATCATGAGGGAGGCGATCCATGAGCTTTGATCAGCTGTGGTCTGTATCGGCGAATCTTTGTCCATCAGCAGGGGCAGTGTCGGCGACGTCCAGCCCACGGTCGTGCCCGCCGCCGCCGTGATCAGCGTCGCTGGAACATTTTTTATCACATGATAAAGACAAAATAAAAAAAAAAATCGTTACAATGTCGTATCGAGGTTTGATTATTACAGAACACTTAAGTAACAAGAACCTAAACAAAGGTATTGTACTATTAAGTACTAGTGTAATAATAGTGCGTTCGATTTCTATTCAATGAGAATCTATTATTAATTCTTGATACTAGTTCGAGGACACGAAGACCTCTGATTTTTTTTTAACATACTTTATGTTTACATTTTAAAATTGTACCAGTTTAGAACATTCATCATGAATTGCCAGTAATTGATGTTAAATTGTTTTATCAAATTCATTAATTATATATATATAGATCGAATTTTGGCATAAATTAAACAACTAACCTTTACCAACTTTTTCAATACGTATTTATCAAACAGCCGAAACTGGTGTAGGGTACATTTAAATTAGATTTAATTGCTTCATTAGGGAATTTCAGTCATGTTCTGTTTTAATCTACATTTTATATCACTCCGGGGCTAATTAGCATTTGTTACATAACTATAAACCGATATTTTGCTACAAAAGTTATATAACAAAATAACTTTTGCCCTTGAGTTCGTCCGATTAGTAATAATACATGCGTTCTTCCATTATATGCCTTACATTTTTGCTAAATTTCAGCTTTTTTTGACATTTCTAATAACATCCATCCAACCATACAAACTTGCGCACTTGTAATATCAGGTTATTTCCCATGTCATTAACACTGAAATTTAATTTAATCAGCATCACATAGATTACACATTTTTTAGTTCTTTTTCTTAAAATGGTATTATTATTTTTTTTTTGCCATTAAACAATTATATTGCAATAACTTTGACGTCGAAATAATCTACAACTGTTCCTACTATATATGCAATACGAGGTAATCAAACGCTTCATTACAATAACATACAAGATATAGTAGTTAATTAAGGCAGATCAGCATAGGGGAAGCTCCAGCAAACATTGAAGATAAACAATGAATTAGAACTGCGTAATACGATAATTTGTATCTACGCTTCAACGATGACTACACGTTGACAATTGACAATGTTGTTTTAATATGTAACTATGTTAATGAAGTCGCCACGTGTTGCAATGCCATGTCAATTAAACAAAAAAAAAACGTGAAAATTCATCTTTCAGTCTGTCATTCTAATCGAGCGATAAATTTCTTTACACCCAAAAATTTATTTTACTTTTTAAAACACTAAC
Source organism: Papilio gigon (assembly GCA_027563995.1). Lineage (NCBI taxonomy): Eukaryota > Metazoa > Arthropoda > Insecta > Lepidoptera > Papilionidae > Papilio > Papilio gigon. The sequence goes on from JAODUI010000012.1 coordinate 6,226,771, forward strand.
CTTTTCTGGTGTAATAATAATATAAAAATATCTTTTGCCTGCGGCTACGTTCGATTGGAAATAAAAAAAAAACTTATTTAACATACCTTCTTCTAGATTGTGTTCTAGAATCATATCAAATTTCATCCATATTCATGCAGCAGTTTGGAGATATTGTGACATATATTTATCCATCCCATTAAATATTCGCATTCATAATACTAGATGTCTCCTTAACTTTGTCGTCAGAGTGACGGAGCACACATTTAAATCATAAAAGGTTATTTATTACTTATTATACGTGTGTGTTATCCGGTTTCTAAACTGTCAGTGTTTAACAATGAAGTGCAACATCATATAATATTATAAGACAGGAAAGTACTTGACGAGTTACATTGTGGTTTCCATATTTGTAACCATTAGGTACTAAATACTTATGTAAATTGGCATTGATGACATTTAGGTTACCATTGTGGAGTAACTGACCAGATTTACTTTGTCTGTGTATTACTATATCTATATCTTATGTATTTATCTATATATTTAGGGCATCTCTCTGACTGAGGACATAGTGCTGACGGTGGAGAGTCGTTGAATGCGGAACGCGGGGGCCGTATACGGTGATCGCTATTGGAAAGGCCTATGTCCAGCAGTGGGCAGACAAAAGCATCTATAGATGTTAGGTTAGCATTTATTTGTAATGAAATAACGATATGAAATTATCACGAGACCATCGAGGACATTTGTAATGTTCCTGTAAACATGTCCGTTTGTTAAAATAATCTCTTTAGATGTGTTTAATGGCAAATACACTTTGTTTGTTTTCAACGTTTTTAAGTAAATTAGGAGACCGTTTTATTATCTTTGTCATTTAAGAAAAAAACTGTAGTTTCTGTATTTATAACTTCAATAACAAAACTATGGACACAAATACAATTTGTTTTTATTAAAGGTATTAGTAGATTTTTTTGTTAATTCACTAACTATTATAGGTAAACGTGAAAAAGCTTGCATCATAACAGTCCAATAGCGGGATTCGAATCTGCTACGGCTAGATCATCATCATCATCATCAGCCCTTGTCTGCCCACTGTTAGAGACAGGTCTACGATAACCGCTATTGGCTATATGAATGAATGTGTAGCTTTATTATGACAAAGTTATATTAAAACACTTGCAGACGGTGACGACTGCACCTGTAAGGTTTCCAAGTTACTAAGAGTAAGAATGTCACATTTATTCAGTTTGTTACATATGTTAACACGTACACACTGTGTATATCTCCTATTTATAACTCCCAAATACAACATTTTTATATGTTGACATTGTTAAAACCTAAATTAGAAAGCAGTCGAAAGCAGAGAGGTTTATAAAAATTATCAAATAAATCCCAAGCAAAAATATATCTAATAATAAAGATTCATCGAACATATATTATTTTTATAAAAAATCTGAGGTTTTTGTCATTTTTTTAAATACAATTTTGAGTTATCCATTGAAAATAACATTACCGCGTAACCACGCAGTAGCTTTACCTCAAGGTAAATGTCCAAATCAATGAAATATTTCGAATAAATTACAAGATAATTTAAGTTAATAATAAGAAAGATAAGTAAATTATCACAAAATAACACGGTAGTTAGTATAAATAATGTTTCTTTTAATAAACTGGTGGACTGAACTACACAATCACAATGGGTCGAGGTCATATAATCAGCGGCAATGCACCCGCCGAGGTGAGCGCGGCCGAAAGACTTTTCTCGAAGCAAGAACCCTTGTATTAGTTATTGTTTCACATATTTTGCCTGTTTGTAGTTTCATCGGAAATACCCGAAGAAAGCAAATGCGTCGCGGCTCAAAGGCAACAAATAGATATTTGGTGATAAATTTAATTACGCTCCCGACACAAGGCGACCCAACTCTTAGTGAGTTATAGCAAACGAACAGCGTAATAGCAAGCTATATCTAGGTTAACATGGCGTAAGTAAGGTAATTTAATGCTGCAAAAGCGCCAATAACCTAATCGTTTAGAGTACGGATTTCCGATCACGTCGAGAGTTTGAATCCTGCCATTCGACTATTGTCGTGGACCATATCCCAGCATAAGCATTGAGCTTACTAGGAGTAAAAAAGAAAACAAAGTCTTCGCTAAACTTTTCTTACATTTTTAATTCAGTATCAGGAATAGTCAAGTAAGAAGGTCGTTCGGTTTCTAACCCGGTTGTTAGGCGACACTTGTTCGTTTTTTATCAGCTTAGCCGGTTGTAAACATGCTCATGAAATGTCATCGACTTACTGGAAGGTTCTGAAGACCGGACAAGTTATTGACAAACATCTTGAATAAAAGACCTTGAGATATGCAAATAAGTTATCTAAAATAACTTAAGTGTAACTTTACACGTGGTGGAAATTCGCGAGTGTTTTCCGTCGGGCTGATTGATCGGTCAATAGGATTTTTTATCATCGTGCCGATCGAGTCCAGAGCATCAATCGGCCAAACAGGAAAATTCCCACTAGGCCGATTGATCGGTAAGCAAATCGGACCAACAAGAAACATCCAGATTTGCGTGATACAAATAAATACACTTCTTGTTAGTAACATGCCAATAGGGTTAATTTAGGTTCCCGGTGTGTTCATTCAGAGCTCCCCAGTGCAACCGCACTTGGGGCTGACTACTATATTAATTACGTGACGAGCTTGCACCGTTCAGGTGATCTGAAGGTTAACCA
>JAODUI010000012.1:6229578-6241963 GCA_027563995.1 Papilio gigon
TCACATTTTAAACCTTCCCTAGATCTCCACGAACATTCCGAGACCAAGATAAGATAAATCCGTTCAGCCGTTCTCGAGTTTTAGCGAGACTAACAAAATAGATTTTGTTTTCATCCCGCGTCAGTGACCACAGACTGTCACACGATATTATCGCGTTCGAATCTGTGGTTCACCTTGATTTATCTCTGATTATTAACATACTTAATCAATATATATATTTTTATTTATTATACAAGATAAATTGCGATAAACTTTTCTAGTCCGGTGAGTAAATTGACCGCCATAAGAAATCGCAAGACTCCAACGATGCCGGAATTAAAATCCGATTAAGTGTTGAATTTCATTAAGAATAAACGAGACTAAACTATTATATTCTTATTAATAAAAAGACGATACAAATGAAGTCCAAGAATGCACTTTAAGTTTTATTTACATTTTAATCTTCTATGGTGTAACATTTTTATATTATTTTTAGACACTTACAGAACAAGTTTTCAAATAAACACAATTTAGTTAATTGAAATGACTTTTAAAGTTAAATTAATTACTGGCTTATACCATTACGTCCGCGCCGATTAAAAAAAAAATGCTTCTTTGCGGAATACTTCGACTGTATCTCCGAACCAGTACTACTTAGGGTTTCAAAAAGCGTACCTCTTTCTCAAAGGTCCGAAACATTTTCATGGTTCTTCTAGTATTGCAGACGTCCATGGGCGACGATAATCACCTTAAAGATCACGCCGCCCTTTTGCTCTCTTCTCTTATAAAAAACAAAAGAGATACTAGGATAAGATTATAGGATAAACGTTGATGACAAACGTCTTTTGCGGTAACTGAAGAAATCTGTGGGAATGAAACAGCCTTTAAAATTTTACATAGTTTTGTTTACAAACGCAAGTACGATAATGAAGTTGTAAAACTGAATCGATTGCAATTTTGCATTATGTACCAATTAGTTTCGTTGTGACGAGGAATTTGAAATTTACTTGCGTGAAATATAACTGTACGTTTCCACTGACGAAATACTTAGAAGACATAGATTTAAGTAAATTACTTATTCACAAATATCGTACTGGCATTAACAAAAATTTTATTCATACTTAATGGGGTAAGATTCGAATTTACAGAAATGGTCGGTTAGGATTAATAGACCATGTTGATTTATAAATTATCCTTATATTGAAGACTAGGCGTTACATCAACCAAGCTTATGTAATTAACCAATTAAATAACATATATTTACATAACAATTTATTTTTATAATGTTTATTTATTAATAATTGACGAGATAACGTCAATTTAATTAATATAAATGTCTCGTATAACTTTATTGTTCCATTTTCCTCGTGTTACGAGACGCTCGGTTTTAAAAATAAGCTCATGTAAATTACTATTAAAAGAATATTAATTCGCACCGTGAATATATATTATTTTAATATTTATGCTCATTTAAGAAAATCGACACAACTTTATTTTTCACTTAAAAAGGGTTTCACGTAAGGAGAATTCTAAAAAAGTTAATTTGCATTATGCATTAAAGGAACTTAAAAATTACTGTCCCGTTTTTTGTATCAAGCTTTATCTTTATTTTTTAATTTACATTTAAAAGATTGTTTAATAAAATATTATTCGACAACAAACGATGAGTCTCATATAATTTGTTAAAGGTTATTTTTGGTAAAGATTTGTGTAATATTGCCTTTTTAGTAATCCTTTATCTAAGTTCCAATATATTTATTGTTGTCCTTTTATTTTTGTGACATGTCATTGACCTACTTTCTGTTTTAGGACTTTGAATAAATTGACAAGTGTCAACAGAAATTATTATTATTGTCACTTGTGTTATTTATAAAGAGATAATAATTATTTTTGGCGTGATCTCACTATTATAATGATATTTATTTTATCAATAGTGACCAAGCAATCTATCTAAGAAAACTATCAATTTAAGCGACTACATCCCTGTTAAAGAAAAATGATTTTTTTTAAATACAAGCTTGTCAAAGTACTTGTCAAGACGAATTAAACGGGCCCAAACTCGGATTGCGTAGTTACATTACGAAGTTTGTATGGCCATCTTCCATCTCCATCATCATATTAGGTCTATGTCACAATAATATTGTATCAACATGCGATTTTAATAGATAAAAGCAGCGATAAAAAGATACGATGAAGCTAAATTGCTTGTAATTAAGAACACATCAATTTGACGTTTAAAGATGTTTTAAAGGTCGCTTTGGAACGAGGATCGCATACTGTGGACGGCATCGGGCAAGGGTTCTATACAGTAGTGAGCAGATAAAGGCTAAGATGACATATATGCTTACATAGAAAAACTTGACCTGTTTATATATTTCATCGAAACTATGTATTTGAGAAAAACGATTCTGTATCAATTCGACAGAGTCTATGAACTTTGTTAATACGTAACATGGTACTTCCTTCGTGTGCTGCATACAGATACTACTGTTTTAATACTTTATCAGATAATGTAGGAAATAATTGTATTATCATATCAATGTTAATTATCTTTATCGATTATCGATGCATGTCGCACTTTACCTCGGCGAGGCTGGACGGTCGTTGTAATATCAGACGATTCGGGTCAAGGACGAAACGACAATAATGAAGCACGTAATTATTTATCTTTTGGCATTTACAGTTACATACAATTGATATTTTGGAAACACTGTTATATCATTAAGAGTTGCTGTATTTAATTGTACGTTTTCGTACTTTTTTTTTGTAATAAATATATTAACAGATTTTTGTTAATTTATTGATATTCATTTTACAACGTCAACTTAGCATTAGGCTTATGCTAGGATAAGGTTCGTGACAATATTCGAGTGGCGGGATTCGAACTCACGACCACGTGATCGGAAATCCCGTAACCTTAGCTTTTAGGATATTGACGCTTACTTGCTATTTAAATAATATGTTCATGTTTCGAATTACTGCACGAATGAAAACTGGGAAAGTAGTAAAATTATGTTCTGATGATTAATACTATTGTATTTATTTATCAAAATTGATTTATACTGACAATGTAAATTGCTAATAATATAAATGCATGTTAAGATGCATTAATGTTTGTAAGAACGGTTGTATGGATCTATTCATAAGGACACTAATGTTTTATCCTTATTTATAAAATTCCACGAAAAACCAATAATGGATACTAAAGGAAATTTATATACTTGGACAAAATTCAATGTTTATACGTTAATTGAACGTACATATCAAATGTGGTTCCCTATGTTTTCCTTAACCATTGTACGGATTGGTGGATTTAAAAATTCATAATTCAGAATGGTACTTTAAATATAGATAATTAAAAAAAAATGTTTTTCCTTCTTATACCATATAAGACAATGTTTTAAATATATTACCATTGTCTCAGTTAAAAAAAAGTATCTATAAAAATTTCAAACAGTTTTCGTGTCTGAAACAAGTCGGTACCTTCACCGATCTACACGTGAGTTAAGCCGTTTTTATTAGTAGTTTAATATGTGTGTCGTTTATATGTCAATGCTTTGGTACGATAAAAATATATAGATAACATTTCTATTTCCTAACAAGTTACAACTAGTAGGGCATACTTCACTAACATACTACGGTATAGATTGTGCATCACAGATAACTTGAACAAACATATGATACTAATGTTTGCTTACTACAAGCGGTTGTAGTTAACAGAATCAGTTACATCGATGACACAGTTTTAGTATCTAAAAATAAAACAGTTTAAAATATTCAACTGTCACTTATTAAAAATTTGGTGTACTGTCAGATATTGTTAATTCATTTAATATGTAAAACACTCTGTGTGTAGATGCTCTGTTAGTCGCAGAGCATATGTGACACACTTACTTAAGAGAAAACGGTCAAGAGCGCGAACTTGGTGCGCGATTATAGTGCTGTAAAGGTAACATCTTGTCAGGTATGTCCTGAGCTGTTTAATTGAGTTTACCATTATATGTAAATAAATTCTGCTTTCGGGAATGTCGAGAGTGAGTTTTGTTGACCTCCAATTATAGCGAATGTTTTTAAATAATAGTTAAAACAGGTTTAAATTAATATATTCCTATTTTAATATTATAGGAGACCCTGACTTTGTGAGTACAATTATGTAAGTAAGTTTTCGTGTTGTGTGTAAGTAATGTTCAAACTTGGAATATTTATAAAGATATTCTAAAAATCTTTAGTTAAAATCTAGATATTTCACTATCAAATTCTAATATCTGTCTGTAATAGTTTTTTTATTGACTCACGAACAATTTCGATTGTAGATTTTATAGAAATAAAAACTATGAAAGTGACTTGAAACGGCGATTGGATTTCGACATTCATTGAACTACGTTTATGAGGCTACGAGAAATAAATCATTTGTTCATATAAACGACAATTTCATGGAAATAAAATAATACTTTCAGTTACTTATTAATAAGTGTTAACTTTTACAGCACCTGGTCGATATATAATTGTTTTTTTATCTTTAGAGAATGTTGAGGGTGGTGAACGTTTCCGTTGATCTCTAATCACTGTATTCCATAAACATCCACATCAGGAGTCTTCACATACTTCAGGGGTTTTCAGTAATTTCAGGGCTAATTAAGCCAAGCTAATCTTTTAGACGTGTTAATTAACCAGTTCATAAAACATACGTCTTTTAATGTTAATAACATAACAAAAACAGCGTAAAAAACGCATCATAATACCTATCGTATTGACTAGTCAATAATCATTTACCTTTTAATTGTCTATCCTCGCCGAGTATAATGTATGGATGATTGTTTATATGTGAGCGAATAAAAAAACATGCAAATGTTACGCTAAAAAGGTATGGTTTTTATAGCTTCAAGTTATCATATCAATTAAAAAAACTATGTCATTGAACTTTGCGACGTGTACTATTAAATATTTTAATTTAATTTCATGCTTTGAAATTACGATTATCAACACGTAAAAATGGAAATCAATTTTACCGGATAATATGTAAAAATGCGCAACATCATCATGATAAATTTAAAAGTAAATTTAGCGTGCAAGTTATATCAAACATTCTTTAATAAACTCAGACTTTGTAGAAAAAGAATGAGTTGAAAGTAAAAATGTAGCAAAGTAACATCCCTTGTTTAAAAAGAAGTGATACGTAAACAATAACTGTATACAAACAACTGTAAACAGTCCAAACAGTATGTTGTCGTTTTTGTCTGTTACTAGCCGAAAGGCTGCGACAGAACGACGGTGTTGCCAGTCACGACACCTTCAGGTTCAAAACAACAACAAAAATATTTTTAAAATAATACAAAGGTAAACACTAACCACTGAGTGCAGCGACATATTCCCTCCACTTGCTCCGGATACTCATTGTTTCTTTTCACTGAATATATTGAAAAAAACATTTATGAATTTAGCACGGAAATATTGTCCATGTGGGCGCGCGTAGTTCTTGGTGTGCGGCAGTCGTGCGGCGTTCCAATAACGTATTTATTTTCGGTCTAATATTAGACGGGCACGTGGTGCACGCGTTTCGTCTGGCTCGTGAATGCTTTGCTGATTGTGTTTATGAACGTCGGAGTCCCGTTGTATTGACGGTTTCGAGTGACACACGCCGGGTGTCGTCGAGCCGAGAGAGCGCCGCTGTCGTCGTCCGTAGCGCGCCACCGCTGGCACGTTTGTGCTGTCGCTTTAGATAAAGCAACGCTTTGTTATTTGCATTATCATACATTGAGCTGCGTTCGGCCGCGATGATAACGTCATTATGTACTTCGACTGGTGCCACTGAATACATCGAGGTAGGCTTCGTGCTAACGCCAACTCAATTATAGCACCACAATAAAAGCTATCTCGAACAAGGAGTACTCACACATTTTAAACAATTAAACCTATCAAACTAAAATAGCTACAAAAATCAAGTCAACAAACTGCTATGACATTATTTGACATGTAACGTCAAAATTTCTTCTAAAGAAAATTAGATGACATTGTCTGTTCAGAAAAGTTGGGTTGATAAAGACAGAAATTGTAGGAGACTATTGTCACATATAACATGTCAATAACTTTATTTAATTATTGATTGTAAATTAAACTTGCTTATTTTTTTATAAATATTTTTTGTACGGAGACAAGTAACCATATTGGGACATGGCAAATGGCGTTCGGACATCAGATCGCTGATTAAACGTCAAGGCGTTGAACTTTTATCGAAATACGTATGTAATTAATTTAATTAACATTTAAGAATTAAATATTAAGCGTTATCTTTTATAATAATTTTGTTTATTTGCTAAACTTCGAAATGAACCGATCTATAAAAATGTAGGTGGTAACGTAGGTTATTTTTAAAAAACATTGTGCAACATTGAAACCTGATGAAATACAGACGCGAACAACTGTGCCTATATCTTTCTTCTTACTAATATAATGCAAAAGTTTAACTTGATGGATATTGATTTTTATAAGATAACTAACAACAGACAGTTATCCATCCATATCGAAACTTTCGCCAATGTAATGTTACCACTGAACTGCGTCCCAACATCACCTATGTTTTGCTTAGGTTATTTGGAACATAAAATAATATTTGAACAAAAATCTTAACCGCTTGATATAGTAAAACACACATAACGTTGGCCAGTAACGGACATCCCAGCGGTCTATTGTGTGTTCTTATTAGTAGCTATGACGTAATCTGATAGAACGTACTCGTTAATTGCTTATCCAGGCCGAAACGATTCAAGTCGTAATCTTGATGAATTTCACAGACATTTATTAAAGCGTTATAACGCTGCTCATGAAATACACATTATTTTGTTAACTATGTATTTACATTCGTATTATTAATTCACGAAAAGCCTTTGACAGTTATTTTTTTACTTTTGAAAATGTGACAAATGTTTAATAGGATTCTTTAATATTTTGGCTAACACCAATGTTATACTTTGTGTGACTTAAATATGTTCTTTAAATTAAAGGACTAGACATATTTATTTAGTATTTTTATTAAATAAGTAATCACTAATAAATGTTTATTATACAAGTAATTAATTGTGATGATATTTTAACAGATTGTAGTTCACGTAACAGGACATTTATTGTTAGTTAGAGTAATTTGAAATAAGTAAAACAATAATTTTAAAATTCGACGTTTTTCAGATGTAATGTTGTGTAATACTCTCAGTTTAAAAGATTTGTAATATTCAGATAAAGCAAATAAAATAGAAAGTCATTGTACATTAACAGAAACTCGACTATTGGTCGCTTTGATTTTTCATTGGTATTTTTTTTCATTCGTAAACAACGTGGATAAGATAACTGTTTCAAAATGTGTTCAGTTTAGCAATATAGCAACAGGCAGACTGAAAACGAGCCGCTACAATTTATGAAGCGTTGCTGTATTCACGTCACCGTGAGACTGCGAATTTTGGTAGTTTAAAAAACGAATACTAAAATTTCTTCATTAATAATGTAGTAAATGACATATATACAATTTATCAGTCAATTGTGAACTATTCAATGATTGTATTCTGATGTCAATAAAAAATAATTAATTAGTTTTGTTCGTTTGGAAAATAAGGATTTAGATAAATTGTTTGTTTGGTAAGATGTTTAGATAGTTTTTGTTTTTGTTTTTTTTAAACAGTGTTTATGCACATTTACTATACGCATGATGTGCTTGTGGTTGTGTGTTCTCTAATTGTGATTGCATATTGCCTTGTATATGTTGTTTATTAGCGTTAAGCCATATAACTAATTATGTAATTGCGTTGACCAGCCTATTAAATAAATAAATAAATAAATAAAGATGTATAAATGTATGCCAATATGAATTCGGTGCATCATTTGGTGACTGAGAAATCTAATTATAAAACAAATTTTCATGAAGTATTTACATATTATTTGAAAAGTTATTATGACATACATATATCGATGACAAGGATAGTTTTATGATACCGACGCCATACCAACTAGATTAGTCAGGTGAAATCTGCCAGTCAATCCCGTTGAGTCATACTTCGTTGTAAAATTTATTGTTAGATAAGATAAATGGGGGAAGGTATAATAATAATAAGTTTAAACACAAAAAAAAAGCAGAATTAAATGCAAATGCTTAAGAAACTATTTAAACTTGCGTGAGATATTATTTAAGCTAAATTTAAAACGACTAACACGCATTCACCCGATGTCGGCACCGACTAGTTTCGAATAAGTCGGGAGTCTGGGATTATTCTGTATAAATTCTTATGGATAAACTATGTTTATGTAGATCACGTTTATGTATTAAGCATAGTATATTCTTGGATATTTGTCACGCGAAGTCATTACGAACAATAATAGACCATTTAACGTGTAAAATAGTACTGGAGACTTTAATGGATATTTTGCGTGTTATTTTCTCTGTATTGCAGATAATTTCAAATATCTATTGTAAACAAAATAGTGATTGGACAGGTGCTAAATTGCGACAGCGTTATCTAGCCCGGTACGTGCGAGGTTATCTTGGTTACTTAGTCTTATTAATACTATAAATGCGATATTTCGGATTCTGTAATTCCAAGCGGGAGTATCGGCATGTAAAGACTAGTAATTGGAAAAATAAATAGATGAAAATTAAAATAAAAATAACCGTCAAATAAGAATTTAATCTATTATTCGGATCTTTATATCCACCAATAAAATCGAATTGTTTTCACTGTGAATACATAAGACTCAATCTAAATCCAATAGACCAAGTGAGTGCGCATTTCACTGCACTTCCATTACAACGGACTGATTTAAACAACAATTTGGCAAAGGAACTCCCTCCTCGAATATATTAACGTTTGCGTATAAGAAAAAGATGTCCTTGTTTAATTAAAAAAGATTTGTTATAATTTGAAAACTTAACCAAAGTCCAAACCTGACAGTAAAGCATACTTGGTTAAAACGTTAGCTGCGAAACGAGGTCTAAATCATCCCTAATGCAACTTCGCTGTGGTGCGGTAAGGAAAAACGTGTACTTCTCTGTGGTGCGAAGTGCATAACTTTGTTATACGAGGTGGGGTCTAATGGACCGCGTATCGCACCAACGTGTAGTCACGGAGCGGGTCGATAACACCTCGTACCGTAGTGACGGAAAGTACGCAAGAATTGAAGCCGCAGCGAACGTGTTAATAACCTATTAAGTTTGTATGGTATGAAAAATGTTTTATGTTTACCTATGGTTATGTAGTTCAATTGTTATATTTTGTATCCACACGTACTTGTGTTTGTGAAAATTATCTACATAATTAATTACGTTAAAGACAGCTTTATTGTTTATAATTAAATTATAAATAAATTCCACTTATTCTTATGAACTGAATTGAACTGAACCTGCAGAGTGAATTACGATATTATATGTATCTATTGTAACAAATAAATAAGTAAAATGAAGTATGTTTTATGAGGTTAGTTTTTATTATCAGTTCATTAATATTATTAATGCGTAAATTTACAATGACTCTAGAATAGCGGAACGTATAGGACCATAAACTTTCTTGATATTCTTTATTCTATATAAATGATCATTTTAAATGTTAATACATTCAAGATGTCATTGTATTCAAATTGGGATGTGAACGATTGTTTCCCTAAAGTGACGCAAACACAAGCTCAGCTCATTTTTATTTATACGCCTCCTTGTATCCGTCACGCAGCTGCAGCGTGTTGCTTATTATTCACTTTCACAAGTATATAAGTTTAATTAGATATTTAAATTAAATTTTATTTGTAAATAAAATAGTTAGTAGATACTCGCTCTCAGAACTACAAGCAGAAGTTATTAATTTATAAAATTTACCTATTATTTTTGAACTTTCACGAAAAAGCTTAATTTCGCTTTTTCTAATTGCTATATCACGCGTGCGGTGCGTCCGCGTTGTATTAAAAAAATAATAATTATTGGCCAGTTTTTAGCTAACGTGACAATACACAACCATTTTTGTTTGTGCATTGCCAGTTGTATGGTGACAATAATTTAGGCGCTAAAATTAGTAACAGTTCCTTATTACAATGCTATTATTCATAAACACTGGAATTCGTTAAATTGTATTCCATTGCAATTTACCACGGTCTGCTTTCAAACGCATCAGCAATCGTTCATATTTTCGTATTTTGTTATGAATATTTTATCGTATAAATTTTTGAATACATTTAATGAAATGAAAACAAAACAAATGCAATTTTGTAAACTTTTCACGCGGTATAAGTAAAAAATATTGTAACAGCGATGTAAGTCATGTTTACGGTACATTTAACGCTCGTCCGTGTTACCTTTATGCCACAAAGCCACAGCTGTTGTAAAGTGTTGAAACAGATGGGTTTTGATACAATGTACATATAGGATCCGGAAAGTACTTGTACGTATTCACACGTTACTTATTAATTTTGTTTAAAGAGTTTTATTCAAGAAGGTTTTCTAGTTTATATGAATGTAAATACACAATCGATTAATGTCAAATGGTTGCAATATGTAATGTATGTTTGAATTATCTGTAACATACATTAGTTCATTATCAGCTCACTATACGTCCCCGTCGAGAGGCTAAAAACCTACCCTATTATTAGGGGTGACTAGGCCAGTCAACCACGCTGGCCCAGTGCGTGTTGGTTGACGTCACACATATCTTTGAATTTCTTCGCCGATATGTGTATGTTGCATCACGATGTTTTCCTTCACCGTAAGGGGTCGGATAATGTACATATGCAATTCAAAAATTGAAAAACATATTAGTTCATGGCAGGGATCGAACCTGGACAATGTCGAGTACGGTCCAGTCCTGTCAAGCGCTAAACAACTGGTAGTTATTAAAACAAAGGCAAAAGTGGAAGTAAAATTTTGCTATGGTGTTTTTCACAGGCTCACGCACAGACACAATCCGGTATTTACTTTAAAGAAGTATCAGTTTAATATCAGATTTTATTTACATTGATGTAACCCCAAGCACCGATCAACTAGGTGCTATAGAACAAGGATCTGGCTACAGAGATCCTGCTTATGCCATCTTGCGGCGGTTGTAGAAAATTTGAAGTTTTATGATCGTAGTTGTTAGATTCTAAAAGTTAAACAACTTTTTCTCTATAGTAGAACTAAATTAAAGAAACCTTAAAAGCATCAGTTTGGTTTAGTGGCCAAAATAAAATGCCGTGGAGAAAAAATTTGCGGTGGACCGAATTGAAAAGACATTCATTTAGCTATTCATCGCAATCCTCCATTGAAAGACAGACCGTTTTAAAATTGCTAGGACTTTTGAGAATTATTCAAGTATGCTTGAATACTGAAAGCGACTTGTGTTTGTTGTGGAGAATTCTAACAGTTTCAAAGTTTCATTAAAGACAGGTTTGATGCAAAAAGGATGTATGAAAAATAATTTAGTTTAACACTACACTGGATTGTACCAAGTTACTTCTCGTACAGTCTTAGTTTTATAGTTACTGTAACAAAATCTTTGGTACTTAAGTCTCTCTCTATTTTGCTGCATCCCCACTAATTTAGGTATGGCCGCCAGCGAATTTTTCCCGGTCTTGTACCAAGCGAGATTTCCATACTGGTACTTAAGTGTAGTAAGGTAATTGTAAACAATATTTTTCTGGAAAGCAATCCCAAAATAATAACAACGCCATCAGTTGAGCCGTGTTAACGTTAACTTGTTGCATCAGATTATGCAATTTGGTCGCAAAATTCAAATGACCGCGTCGTAGAAACAAATACGAAATGCTATTTTAAATAATAGTATCCACTTTGGCGTAGGAAACGAAGTTCTAACGTTCCAGAAACTTCTCCACTTGCTCAATTAATGCAAATGTGACCTTTATTGCGATCATCTCACTGCATTGCCGGCGTGGGTTTTATTAAATGGATATTTATAAACGAGAATTATTTTATCAGTTGTATTTTAAATATTATTCTGGAAATACAAGAACTATGTGGGTCTAGTGGTTATGTCGTCAGTACTAAAATGAGGTAAAAAGCCTACACCTTAAATATATTTACGATGTAATTTCGCGCTTGCACTAATTAGATCTTAATGAAACATGAGCATACTAAGAAGGTTCATTAACCTATCTGCAGACTTTGAATTGCCAATTATAAATTAATATAACCAGCCAGGCGGAGGACCGCACACTGTGGAAGCTATTGGGGAAGGCCTATGTCCAGCAGTGGGCACACAGGGACAGATGATGATGATCTGATGATGATATCAGTGGATGGATGGATATATATACATAAATGTAAAGATTTTTAAATAAACCATGTAAATGGTATTCTAAAGAGAAGGTACCAACCAGTTGGCTAATACAAAACCAATATAAAAACTTAAAGCAACATTCATACTAACAAACATACGCAGGTGCAAGA
>JAODUI010000012.1:6251983-6272700 GCA_027563995.1 Papilio gigon
TATGGCCTAGTCACCCCCTAATAATAATAATAGGGTAGGCTCCGAGCCCCTCGGTGGGGACGTATAGTGAGCTGATGTTGATGATAAGTTACTTGTTTGACTGTTTCGATAATGGAGAGGTACATTCTCGCTACGAAGCTAACGTATGTTTAATTCAATAGAAAAACATTTACCGTCTAAACTGCAAAATTGTTTTTTCAAAAGGTTGCTTATTCCGTAAATCCTCTTGTTATTTACGACGCTACGTTTTTTCTAGTAAACGTAGAATTTTAGAAAATTAACAACGTAGAGACTATTGCGTTAACTGAACATTATTTTAATGTAAGATTTTTTGGCTCTAATATAGTTTTATATCAACTAATTCATCATCATCAGTATACGTTCCCACCAAGAAGCTCACAGTCTACCCTTTTATAAGGAGTGACTAGGCCATAGTCAACCCTGGCCCAGTACGAGCTGACTTCACACATATCTTTGAATTTCTTCGCCGATATGTGCAGGCATCACGATGTTTTCCTTCGCCGTAAGAGCTTCGTATATTGTATATATGTAATTCGAAAGTTGAAACACATTGGTACATGGTGGGTATTGAACTTGGACAATTTTGAATGCGGTCTGGTCCGTTCAAGCGTTTAATAACTGCGTCACCGACTAAAACTTTATTTTAAATTTCTTTAATAACTAATTTCTTTTCTTTCATAATAACTTAATTTTCAACTAATGAAAGGCAGTAAACACTACAATTTTAACTGAACAGTCAAATTATACAGTTAAAACATACGTCTATAGGTAAAAATGAGTATTATAAATTTTAATTGACAGTTAATTGGGTTTTATCCTATTGGGCTGATTGATCGCAGGCCAATCGTCTAACACGGAAACATGCTATAAACTTTATAATTAAAGTAAGTTTTTGTATTTACATCTTATCTTGTTGCAAAATGATTCTTAAGCCTTTAAATAATTAAAAAAATTCCGTAAAACATTTCACTATAGGTACAGCTTATAAAAACGGCTCAAATCAAGTGTAGATCGGTGTCGGTACCGACTAGTTTTGAGTCGAGTCGAGTGAGTGACGGAATCGCGAATGCACTATAGCACTCGTACCAATCCCACTCACCCTGAAGAAGAGTCCCCATTAGGCTCGAAACTAGTCGGTACCGACACCGATTTACACGTGAGTTTAGCCGTTTTATAAGTTGTATATTACTGAGCCCATAGTGAATAGGGCAGGTTGATGATGATCCATGTTGTATTCAGAAAGAAATAGATGGCGCTGAAACTACATTTTTCTTTGTTCTATTCTTTTACGACGTCTCGGAAGGAGCTGCGGCGATGCTATTTTACAAATTGAAGTCATGCAGCTCGCGGGCAAGGGTTTAGTGCGATCGTATAATATAGAGATAGTAAAGTTTATTGCATTCAGCTACGGTTTACGACAGTCAATGAAAAGTGACGAAATTACATTTCCAACTCTATTACAGTATAATTGTTTGAACGACGATAGTATTTAGTGATGTTTTAGAATTCGCATAATAAAGACCGACGTTGGCGCAATTGTTGAACGCTTGACAAAACCAAATCGAAACTACCACGTCCACGTATAGGTTCGAACCTGTATGTTTTTCGATTTTTGAATTTCGTATGTATGTTCATAAAAAAATTACAAAATATGTGTGAGATCAACCCGCACTGGGTTTGCGTTGTTAATTATGGTTTAATCAATTCTTATTGGTGGGATTTCTCTCGGTGGGAACATCACATATGAGTTGATGAGAATATTCTCTCAGTGTCAAAAATTAAGATTGCACCTTAGGAAATGATATTGGCCTTCCACAGTTCTAACAGTAATCAGTAATAATTCAACATACATGTATAAAAAAACAGCGTATTCAATTTATCACCAGTCTGTTATAAATCGTAAAGACCTGAAGATTTAGTCGACCTAAGTCTAACGGTAAAATTTACGACTCACTTCAAGTGCCCAAACCAGGACTTATCGGAGTAATAACAGTTCAAGTAAGAGGAATTGTTACTGGATTTCCCAATACTTTAAACTTAACGGATATGTTGTGACAGCACATTGTTCGAAATTCAAACACTACTTATAAAAACTGCTTAACTTACGTAGATCGATGTCGGTACCGACTTGTTTCGAGCCCATCTGGGGCTTATTACGTTGATGGGGATTTTAATAATTTAATTAATTCATAATATTTTTTTTTTGTTTATGATTGATACCAGCTTTATGTACTTCTCCATATTAAATTTAACCGTATCATTCGTCTACACGTGCGGTTTCATTTACGACCTTACAAAGTCTTCACTTCATCATCATCAGCCGCCTGCCTGCTGGACGTAGGCCTTGGCCAATTGCTTACTAATATTATGATATGAAAACAAAAAAAAATTTAGTCAACCGGGGGTAAAAATAACACGCCAAAAATACCTTTATTTTCGGGCAAAATGAACATTATATTAACCTTTTATTTGTTTTTGAATTGAACTTAAATGTGAAGAGATGAGTAATGTAGTGCCAGACATCTCGACTGCGGGCTGACTTAACGACTTCCGCCCTATAACGATCGGGAAGTACGATCATATGATTGCGCGAATCTTTCATTTTGCCGAGGAAATTGATTGGGCAACGTCCGCTCATTCAATGTCTAATTTAAACAAAAGATGGCACTGTTATTACATTTCTTCCAAGTGAGACTTTACACTACAGAACACTATGGAATCCCAGGCAACGAAACATTTGTAACATCTTCTATGAACTCTTATTCATATGTAGTACATAAATGGATTACTTGTGCGTAATCTCTTTCCTTTCAGCGTCTTGAAAACGTTTGAGTCCTTTTCAACTTGTTTGAAATGAGACAGCGAAAAGATGATAACTAACATGATGATAAAATTAAAGGTAAATTATTTGTATGTTTAAACAACAGAGATATTTACATTATATGCTAGTGCATTCTCTTTATGACATGCACTAGATTGCTTCGACATCGCACTAAAATAAAAATCTAGATAAGATTGTTTTGAACATACCATAAGTCTGTAACTTCTTATATATGGAAGTGGAAAGAGGACCGCGTATGGAAGGAATTGAGGAAGGCCTATGTCCAGCTGTGGGCTAATGATATGTGTTAGATATCCATATGTAAAAACGGATATGTAAAATGTTGCAAGCGTAAAAATAAAATGTACAAAACATAGAACAATGTCGCAATTAAAATTTTAAAATGGCACTCGTTGTGTGCGTAGTTTTGTGGAATGGAACAAAAGTGGAAACAGAATTGCAACGACTGCCAGCCGGTCGACATGTTCGCGAATCGTCGACAATTTACTGCATTTTTTTGAACTACGCAACATATGAAATAATTGCTGTATTGAATTAAGAAAAAATATATTTGGACCATGAACTAGATGGCGTTGTTATCAAAATAAAAATAAAAATATGAACTTGGTTACTAATTATTAAATAGCTGGCGACTCCGACTTCATCCTGAAATAGAAAAGAAACATCCTAAGCAGTCTATGTGCTTTTTCAAACATTAATCAGTTTCCATCTGTTTTGAAGTTGTCTGTACAGTATAGTATTTTAACAATTCGACGACACCCAATATGAATGCCATGTCAACCAATTTACTTTTTAATCAAAGTAATATTACAACAAATAAATTCTGCACGTTCCATACTACGATGAGGCCTTTAAATTCCCTGAGCAATGAATTAATCATTAGAAAGAATGGATGATACTCGCAGCGTAGACCGCCCGCATTTGAGACGGCCAAGTGGACGGTGCCCGGTTGGCCGGTCCAGGTAACGCTGGAGAAAAGACCTAAGAGAGCTGCAAGTATAGGCAGTCCAAAACTATCTCAGCGTCAAGTTATGTGAAGACTTTTACTGTTGGAGACCAAGACGCACTTCAGGTAGCTGCGTAACTTTACCACTCCACCACCAACTAACTAGATTGACGACCCAGTCCTGGTCTTGCAACTGTCTTTTTCCCCGTTGAAGCTATACAATAAAGTATTTTATAATCTGTGGATCAACACGCGGCGAGGCGGAAGGAAATCGTGTAACTCTAACGAGTCGAGCGTCAGAGCAATGAAATTTTAATGCCGTTTGAAATACTGAGGTAATTTTATTCAGACGGTCTTTTAAGTAGGGAAAGAAATCTTTTCTAGGATACTTTTAAAAAGGATTCTGGAAGGTGACAGGACTAAAAAGGTGACGATCTGGAAGATAAAAAATTATTTTCCATGTAGAGTAGAACAGACTGTACGATATATTTCTGAAACAAGACCACCTCTATCTTTTTTATTATATTAAAAGGGGTCAAACGAGCCTCGGTTCGACTAAAATTATTTGATCCGACGTCCATGGACATCAGCAACACCATAGGTATCGTAGATGCGTTGCTGGCCTTGATAGGTTATTATTAAAAAAAAAAACTCATTAGTAAGTAATTCATACACATATAAAATACCTGGTGTTGCACTTCCGTTCGCGGAATCCAAAAAAAATACTAATTTACTGGTCTCTGTGTTCTTTTAGACTGTGTTCTACATCTATGCCGAATTTTATCGAGTACGTTAAGCTATTCGTGAGATACCTTCTAATAAACATCTATTAATTAAACGCGTTCTTTCGGTAGCAATTTTTGCGTACTATCCATCACTACGGTACGAGATGTTATCGACCCGCTCCGTGAATAGACCTTAGTGTGACACGAGGTCCATTAGACCCCACATTCTTTAACAAAGTTATGCTCTTCGCACCACAGTGCAGTTCACGTTTTTCCTTGCCGCACCACAAGGAAGTTGCATTAGGGATAATTTAGGCCTCGTTTCGCAGCGAACGTCGTAAACTTTTGCATTTAAAATATTAGTAAGAAATATGTACTGTTTAATACAAATTTGAGGTCTAATCGAGATATTCTGTTTTTTTGGTATTGTGAATGATTGTTGGCGCAAAGCGCCTGCCATTTTAAAATCGCAAATGCACTAAACTAACCATCTTTTTTTAATTTTTCATCATTCAATCATACCGCCCATTCTGTCACTGACCTTCGCTCTGTCTATAACCACTTAAGAACGCGCTCATCAAAAATCAGATTTCATTTTTCGAATCATCCCAAACCTGTACACAATATGTACTTGAAATTACTTCCACAAACGGCCTTCGAAGGCTTTTTTCATACTTATGCTTTAGTATTTATAAGATTATGAATTTATTACGTTTAGATTTAGCAATTGATATGTCAATAATGTATCATGTAGCAAGCGCATCTCTTTCTCAAGGGTCGGCAGTGCATCTGCTAGTCTAGTGTTTCGGATGTCTGGGCGTCGACCACGTTTGTGATCTCGACGCTCGTTTGCGCCCTTCTCTTACAACAAAAAAATACAATAATGTTACCAGTATGAAAATCTATTACAATGTCTGTTTAGTATTCAATGAACGCAGGTCCAAGTTAAATATTACCTAAGTAAATTACAACTGAAACTATGAAATTACTACGTGGTTTATATAACACCCACGTTTAGTATATTAGTTTGTATTTACGTGTATCTCGAATTCAATGGAAATGAGAAATTATTACGCTTATGGTTGAATTGTTGGAATGGAGACAAAGGTTGGGGACCAGCGTGGGACGTCGTCCCTCCAGGTGGACTGAAGACTTAGTGAGCGGGAAGTCGTTGGATGTGGACAGCATACTGTGAAAGATTTTGTGAAGCTGTGCCCAGCAATGGTAAGACGTGGGCTGATGATGTTTATGATGAATGGTCAAAAAAAATATAATTTACAAAGTGTTCACGTATTGTTTTCTCCTATTACACGGCTCTTAACAGGGAAATGTGAAAAAAGCCTATAAAGATTGAACACTTGAACATTTTTTTTTTATTGAAGCGGCAACTTTTTCGATTTGTCCCACTTGTTCACAAGTTTGCAACATTCTTAACGTTTCCCCAAACTACTGTTTGATCCAACCTAATAACTTTTTCCAACAAAAAAAATCCTGAGCATTCTCGAAAGCTTTTACAAACATCTGACCTATTTTTACCTTGAAACAAATTTTTGTTAACAATTACACGGGGTCATATGTTACAATGAAATAAATTAGGCATTTTGGACTTTTATTATAAACACACTAAACGAAAAGTTTGTAGCCCTTTTAAGAAATCACTCGACCCAATGAAAGGATTTTGAACAGTTAATGTTGAGGAAAGATGAACGAAGATATTTACAGTAAGGAATAAATAAAAAACAACAGGCTTTTGAGTTTTGAACAACGTGCGAGCCTCTGTTAGAACCGAAAAATCCGAGATATCAAGACTGCTTCAATTGAATACACTTAACATTTGGTGGTATATAGAAATTGTGTTCTTCCGGTTCATGTTTTTTTTTTAATTTTCATCCTAAACTATAAAGTTCTGGGAATATCTTTAACCAGACATCCAAATTTCATTTACATTAGTAAGATTACAAAGGTAGTGTTTCAAATTTCAAGTCATACTTATCAACATCATCATCATCACATCAACCACACGTCACCCCCTGGCGAGTGTAGGCCTCCCCCAAATAGCCACGAAGATCGTTCCTCGGCCGCCCTCATCCAGGACACACCCGAAAACTTGATTAGGTCATCGCTCCATCTTGCGGGAGGTCTACCCACGTTGCGTCGTCCTGTCCCTGGCTGCGATTCCAGGATTTATGTACTTACTTTTGTTATATACTTATATCTTCACAGATAGCATATAATAAAGCATACTCAGACAACATAAAATATAAGAAATGATACACAAACTACGCCGTGTGTCGGTAGATGGAGGTATTTTTCATAATGCAACGTAAAAGTTGGTAGAAATGCGCCGTTTTATATCACTGGCTTTATTGTGCGACGTGTTTGTTGCTTTGAATAATACATCCAGCGGAGTCTCGCGTGCTGATTAAATTCTGCCTTTTAATGTATTGTTTAAGGTTGGTTTCCATTGTGCATACTGCTGCGGACCTACACGCTTCATCATCGGCACAGTATATACTACTCTCCCATACATCTCTGTCAGCTGTATCTGAACTCACATGCTTCTTACGCATGTCATCTTTCACACAATCCACCCATACTTCGGTCTTCGTTTACCTTTATAGTTTATTCAATCTCCCCTTATCGTTTATGTGCTCATCATCTCTTTGCATATGTCGATACCACTAACCATTTGCTTCTTAATTTTCCTATCACTAGCGCTATTTTGAAACCTCTGACAACGGCCTGGTGTAACGTATAGGCTATAATTGATTAATTAAACTATTAAAACTTTTGTGAGACATTTCACTATACTACTTATAAAACGGCTTAACTCACGTGTAAATCGGTGACAGTACCGACTAGTTTCGAGCCCACGAGCTCACTGTGTGCCACGGCACACAGTGAGCGACGGACCGCGAACGCGCTATAGTACCAATCCCACTCACACTGAAAAAGAGCCCCCGATGGCCTCGAAACTAGTCGGTACCGACACCGATATACACGTGAGTTAAGGCCTTTTATAAGTAGTATAGACAAGAAATTATGTATATGTGAAAATTACAATATGAGTTTTGTCCTTTATGTGCAATACAAAAATATATCTTTTAACAATGTAGTTCAAAATTATTTCGCAAGCGTAGTGACATCTTAATAAGGTTTAAAATCATTAACTATGTCGTATGTAGAGTATTGTATATGACATATACATATAACATACGTAATATATCACAAAATATTATTTATCGACACAATCCGACTGCACTATTGCAAAATAGGGTCATTCGCCCTCATGCAACAAATCATTTTTAATTATCTATATTATTCTTTCCTTCCATCATAACCTGTTAAACAATAATGCAAATGGCCGTCCATTTGTCGCTGACCAATAGTGGCTCCAGATGCCCGGTCTTTGACCTCCTTTCTGTTTTTTTTTTTCGCAAACGGATTAAAGGAGAGCAGGATGTGGTCATTCGTCGAGAAATGGGTCAAGAGAAATTTCCGAACGTTCTCATCGTATTTGGGTCATGTTAGTTTTTGAACGTATTCAATTTACGCGCCAAATTTTCAACTGACAAATGTCAAATTATTAAATAACCTGATCATTGTTAATATTTAATCCTTTAATAATAATATTAATTAGTTATAATTGAATAATATTATTATATTTAGGTATAAATAGTTATTGTGCAAATTGAATGATTATATTGGAAAGGGTCGTGCATCATAAATTTCAATTTCACGTAGAAAAATATGAATGTGCCCGCATGACAGCCCTGATTGATTACATTCATCCCGATAAAAGGAGCCAAGGCTACCGAAGGACAATGTTCCCATCTGATGTCGAGTGTACACCGCGTCACTAAATCCCACAACGTGTATGGTATTGGGTACAACAATTTTATACTCTATTCCAACACAATAAAATCTACAATCGCTTTTAACTAGAGTAACACGATGTTACGAGTTTATTTGTGCGGCTTCGAACTGCCATTGCCACGCTGTAGTGGGAAAAAGGGGAAGGAAATAATAGGGCTAATTCGAAACGGAATGGGTCGCAACAATTGGTTTCATGGAAATTAAATGTATATTTTTATAGCCGATGTATTTCAAACAGTATTCGCTTAATGAAAGAAGCGATTTCGTTTGTTAATTTCATTAATACGTATTGTTGAATACATTACATTTATTAATTGTGAATGTGTATACTCGTGACAGTTTTTTCTTATTAACTTTTTAATTTTTACTTTTTAATAAAAAAAATGTATTACGACCACCTTTGGTTGCAGTAAGCATCACTAAAATTCCCAACAACAAAATAAGGACGTTTTCAAGTTTAAATTAATTTAATTTTCTATTAATCTAAATTTCCTATGCATTCAAATTAGTGTATAAATGAGTTCAATACCAATTATAAGATTTTTAATTAGTCTTTATATATTGATGTTTCATTTCGTAAATAGCTAATGTATCTTGTTAAAAATTTCAACTTTTATTTAGCGATAAACGCGACTAGGGAGGTCGTTAAATCCTTTTGTTAAGTACATCGCCATTGTTAGACGCGGAAACTGGTGCACCGCATGCGGGCGACCCCACGCAGTTTCCGTTCCATCTTCACCACGTCAACGAACCCAATGAACTACAGGGTCAATAACCAACGAGGTGACAGCCCTGCAACAGTTTTTAATTGATACGGTAAAAAATCCGCAACAGACGAACCACGCGCGTTGCGTTCATTCCTCATCCTGTAGAGTCTAGGAGTCATTTTTGTTGGTTTTTTTTATGTCTTGATGGGGTGAACGAGCGGCGGGATCACAAGGCACATCGACGCCCAGACATCCGCAAGAAAAGTCACAGATGCAATGTCGGCCTTTGAGAAAGAGGTACACTAGATTCTTAAAGTCCTTAAGTCTTATTTATTTGGAAATACCACCGAGAACAGACCATACACTACCAGAAGCACCAATAGCCAAGGGTAAGGATTTCCGATCGGTCGAGAGTTCGATAATCTCCATTCGATTTGCAAACCATAGAGCTTAGCTGAAATGATACTTTAATATAAAGTTACGAAACCTGGTAAAACTTCTTACTTGTCTATGGTCAGTCAAATCGTTTACTCTTTTGTCAGGATACTAAGTTAAAGTTTAGATGAATGGTTATCATACCACTAGAGGATAGACTGATCAGGGTGAGATTTGGTACACAAAACTTTAGTTCAAGTTTTTTTTTAATTTCCGCGTCAAGTCGTGAGTAAAATATAGTGACTTGATAGCTCCTAAAATCGTGTAGTGGGACTGAGGGCAACAGATGCTAGCATATAAAAAAAAAAACCTCTGTAATTGATTACCATTTTTAAATTTATTTATTATTACAATCATTTACATATAGATAAGTTAAGTGATGCTGCCTGTCGTAATAAAAATAGTAAAATTATTTTGTTAATGGATACATGAGCAACAGAGAGCGATATATTTTCGCCAGTTTAGTGTTAAATATCTTTACAAAAAAAAATATAAACAGTAACACGACTCCTTTAATCCGTCCAGATAAAGAAAAATTGCACACTTATTGTACAGGGAGAAAACAAAACAACAAAAACTATACACAACATAGGAAAATAAACAAAGCAAAACGTAAATAAACATATAAACAATAAATAAACACAAGAGTTGCAATGCTCAATGGATAAGGCCCTTACTCAGCCTCGTGCATATTACTGGGCAGTAATATACGCTGTTATTCTCCAAGGCCCTCTGTCCTGCAGCAGGACATAAACAAAAAATCAAAAACAAAGATACATTATATATCCTTATAAATAAAATATTATATCAATAGTGTAATATGCGCCCGGAGATGGTAAACTGTATAAGAAATAAGATAGACGGAGTCTTACAGGGTAGAAGATATCTTGCAACTAATTTATAGGACCGTTTTGCACTGAGATTTTAAAATAATGTAATAATTCGAAGCGCCAATAGCCTAATGGTTAAGAGTACGGAATACTGATCTAGCGATCGCGAGAATCCCACCATTCGACTATTGTGAACCATATCCTAACACTAGCTCAAGATTACCAGGAAGGATTAAAAGAAATATTAGTTAATTAACAAAAATCTCTTAATATTATCTTGCTTGAAAAAAATAAAAAATTAATTGATATTAAGAGATAGTAATAATGTATAATAAAGAAGAAAAAATATGTGTATGCATATAGAAAAAGTAAATAATGGTACCATTTAGAATATTAAAATAAACATATGTTAAAAAAAATCTAGTCACAGACGAAATATACTGTAATGCAAAGACGCGACTGCGTTCAATGCAAATTCAATGTTTCAAGGACTTAGATTTATTACTTTTATGTGTGTATTCTCGAACGACGAGACGATTGTTGGACTGACATTTTTAGCGACAGACTGGTTACAAACGAATTCAATGGAAATGAGAAATTATGAAAAAAAACTTGACTAGAAACATTTTTAGATTAATATGAAAAATAATTCAGATCGATCGCCAGGTTAATTTCGATCGCCAATTAACTTAACTACTATAATATCAAACAATTAATTTCGTCTGTATATTTGTCAGTTCTCGCCATATTTATATACTTAGCAATAAACTTATGAAAACCATACATTTACGGTTTCTGTTTAGTCATAAAACTGGGCGCATTCTCAGACAAGGAGTCAGCTGAAGTTTGCATATAGAGAAATGGACTAGACCAAATATGCCGGTGGACCGCTGTTGTTTATAAAAACCGGCAGTGCATCTGTACTTCCATTGTTCCCGAGGTCCTTGAGCGTCGCATCGATTAGGGGATTCGAAGCTCGTATAAATAAATACCATTTTTGTGGGTGAAGTAAAGATGACAATCTTACATGACACGTAAAATTGCAACGTCTGCCCACCCCTGCACATACACCTTTCCCAACGCCTTCCACAGCACGCGGCCCTCCTTCCGCATACAAAGACTATTAGCCCATTCTCAAAAGTTTATAGTCACAAATGAATGCAAGCTATATAGAATTTACCGTTCGTTACGTTAGAATGCGTTCACTCGACAGATCAACCTGCCCTTTCCCCTAAAGGAGGTCGGCACAGTCTGTACTCCATACATCTCAGTCAGCCGTCTACACCTTTGGTCTTTCTTTACCTTCATAGCTGTCCACATTGTCGACGTGTCCTGTCTCTTAAATATCAAAGTGTAAAGTTAACGTTTTGACAGACAGTTACGATTTACAAGTGTACGTATTTCTGTACACAAAGCTTTTACACAGCTGGTAATGTACAAAACAGGAACTATAAAACCTTTCTCCTAATGCTACTAAATCTGACTTAAATACAACGCTTACAATAGATTTGAATTTATCCAGCAAAACATGAAAGAACTTGAAACGGTAATCGCCTAGTGGTTAACTTTATGGACTACCGATCTAACGGTCGTCGATTCGAATCTCAGTATTCGTCTATTGTGAACTATATCTTAACACAAGTTTTCAAACTTACAAGAAATATTATAAATGAGTGAATTAACAAAAATAAAGAATAATTTGCGTCAACAGGATAATGGTTAATGTAACAATCTACCGATGTCGATTTTAGGTTCGAAATCATTTCGGTGTTTCGTTTGTTTGTTATTCATAAAATAAAAGTTACAAGAACATTTTAAAAAGGTTTCTTTTATTACTTACTTTTAAAATAATTAATTAAGTTATGTATTAAAATAAACTCTTATATGGTTCACAATCCATAATTAAAGTCCTTTATCGAGTCGAGTTATTAATAAGTTATAACAATACGTCGTTTTGATGTTATCGGAATATATACACACTCCTGACAGCGATATGTTACTAAATTGCAATACAGACATACAGACAGACAGCTGGAGATAAAACTTTAATTAGTAAATTACGCGTTTAGATAGATTTCATAAATTAAACAATAAAGTTTGGTTTTCAAACAAACTTTTCTTAACAAAATACTTGTCAAGACGAATGTAAACAAGCCCGAACACGATGTTTGCGTCGGTTAATTACAAAGTTCCTATAACCATCTTCCAGCTCTTGTCAAAAAATTATATTGTCATACGATTTATGCGTGCAAAATTTTAATTCAATCAGAAACTAGGAAGTGGATGCAATTCAACTTGCAAGATTATCAAATCTTCACCGTGTCTGTAATATTCATTTTTTTTTTATAAAACAAACGATCGGCCAGATCAGATCACAAAGGTGACAATCGACGCCCAGATCCGCAATACTAGAACCACCGGTGTGTTTCCGGTTTTGGAGAAAGAAATATCATTTTATATTAGTACTTTTATGAAATCTAAACTAACGCTTGACCACGACCCCAGCCGATGTCAAGTGATGTGGTCGAAATATGGTACGTGCTAGTTTAGTAAGTGCCTATTCACTCTACTCTTGAAGGTCCCCAAATCGTGTAGTATGTAAATATCATTATTACAAATTTTTGGATTTGGTAATTAGATTTAGATTACAAACTACATCAATGCAAAATAATCGGTTTATTTCAAAATATTTAAAAACTTAGCGTTAACAGTACGGGTTTTCGATGAAAGGTCGAGAATTCAAATCCCACCACTCAATCATTTTTAAGAGTTTCTAGAGCTTAGTTGGTTTGTTAAAGAAATATTAGTAAATTAAGGAAAATCTGATGAGTGTTAAAAAAAAAGTTTACAAAGTGACTAGATAAAAAATTTTACGGTGACATAAAAATATTTCTAGGTGCATATATGTTGCATGGCGGTACGTGCATGATGTATGAATGTAAAATTAACAAACACAACACGTACAGTCTAGACAATCCCACTGTATGCAAGTAAAAACAATTGTAAAGTGGTTTTGGGCAATCCATTTTGTATTCATTAATTCAACTAGTTAAGAGGGAGGGATTTGTTACACTGGGTATCGTTCCACAGGCGTAGCGAGGGGCATCATGCCCCGGGTGTAACTTAAAAAAGAGTGCCATCTATATGTCACCTTATTCCGCAAAAAAATCGTTCATCGTCATCACCATCAACAGCTTTTGTCTGCCCATTGCTGGATGCCTTTCCCAATGCCATCCACAACTTCCTACCGTCCGAGATAGTATTGATTTCTAATAAATTCATTCATCTCTGAGCTCTTGGAGGGGTGGGGGTGAAGTAATATTGTTAAGGCCGCGACTCCGTCCGCGAAATAACAAAAAAAAATTCATAACCAACCTACGTGTTCATCCAGATTGTGTTCCAGATCTATGTAGCCGTTGTGGAGATAACATCGAACATCCATAGACAGTTAAACTATTAAAACTTTCGTGAGACATTTCACTATACTACTTATAAAATGGCTTAACTCACGTGTAACTCGGTGTCGGTACCGACTGGTTTCTTATAAACTAATCGGTGTGAGCGACGGGCCGCGAACGTGCTATAGTACCGTTCCCACTCACCCTGAAGATGAGCCCCCAATGGGCTCGAAACTAGTCGGTACTGACACCGATTTACACGTGAGCTAAGCCGTTTTTTAAGTAGTATAACAGAAATCTACTAATATTTAAAAAAATAAGTATGTTGCATTTAGCATTGCAAGGATCAGTCATCTTTAACCGGTATCCGCCGCGTCATAGTGCAGGCAATATCGAAGGCTGTGGTAAGCGTAGCGCGAGTGTCATTATGTGGTATAAAGTAGCCGCTGGAGCTTACATTAAAACGAAATAAAATTAGCATTTTGGATCGAAGAGAGCTTAGTGGTCTCTTTGGTGTTCTTATTTGCATAATAGCCTTTCAACTGAAACTGTTATCTTTGAGAACGGCTTATGTAAAAGTTAAAGGTTCTTTTTATTTTGCATCTTATACGTTTCCTTGTACTGAAAAAAAATATACATTTTATTGGTCTAAATTAAAACAGTGATGACGGCTGATAGGCGAGAATGGAAGAGAAGAACATGTTGTGCCGACCCTACATAAAGTGGGGCGAGGGCAGGAGAAAGAAGAAGAAGAAGAATAAATTAAAACAGTGATTTGCTGAATTAGTCGATCGTGTTTTTTTGATGCTTTGAACAAGTCGGTGCGCAGAAAGCAAAAGGAGAGGACTGAAAAACGCGCATATGACCAATAGCCGCATACAAGCCAAGATAATGAAGTCTTATAAAGATTTTACATAAAAAAATATAGAAAGAAATGATAACAATTTTGATTTGGCCATATATATTTGTATCTTAAAGATGTCAGTACAAAGAAAATACACTGTGAGGGTGCAATGAGCGATAATTTTGAGTTTAATTAAAACATCCGCAGGGCCGGCGGCCGCCGGCACGACGCAGACGCTAAATTAACGCCCCGCAGCCGCCACGCCAATGATTAGAAATAACTACAATACTTTATAGAACAACGCTGCTATTGTTATCAAAATAGGTTAGGTTCTTACTGATTGTAATCGTTAATTAGTATTTTGAAAAACTTTACTCTTATTTCATAACCGTATTTTTTATATGAGTAGGGTCAAACGAGCGACGGGATCCGAAGGGTGTTCATCGACGCCCATGGACATGGACATCCACAATACTTGAAGAACCACAGATACGTTGCCGGCCTATTTTTTAACCTTAAACTATTCTTTATAGGTCTAGTAGTTTTCCCTAGACATCGTGCGGAATTTCGTTGTGTTCTTCAAGATTATGTTTAACATCTGTGTCAAATTTAAATAAAATTCATTAAATTGTTTTGTAGATAAGTAACAAAAAAAATTTTCTATCAAAACTTTCGCGTTTCTATTAATAAGATTAGTAAGTAAGTTATGTGTGGATAAAGTAAAACATCCTTTTATAGTGATATTAAAAAGGTGATAATCCATGTGACAAAGAAAATGAGCGTTGTAATAATGGAGACCTACAGTAAAACAATCGCGCATCTTTGTTTTTCATTCATTGGTCTGTCCTCTGTGGTATTTCCAAACCAATACGACTTAGGGTCCTTCAAGAAGCGAGCGTACCTCTCTCTCAAAGGTCGGCAACGCATCTATGGTTCTTTAGGTAATGCAGATGTCCTTGGGCATCAATGGTCACTTTCGTGAACCTATCGCACATTTGCCCATTATAGTAAAAAAAAAATAAGGCCAGTGGTAGCACGGAGTGTTTATGGGTTCATATGCTTTATTTAATTTTACTCTTAAAATTTAAATGAACACTAATGAAATAAACATAATTTTGCTCAATTAAATTAGCATGTAAACATTTCATTGTTAGTCTTGTGTAGAAAATGAATTTATTGGCAGTGGTTTCGATTGTTGAACTCGGACGCTAATTAACAAATTGGTTTTGGTTACTAAATTTTAATTAATATATTCGAATTACTATAAAATGATAACATATAGTGACTATCACTTTACTTTCAGTGGCCAATGAACGATTTCGCTATACGTAAAATAATAATACAATAAATGTATTTCATAATTTTATATTCTTCAAAATTTTATAGTTTCTGTTTTTCAAATCGCATTAAAAAAAACCGTAACAAACAAGTTGAAGAACATCTGATCAGTATTGCCATGTGCAAATATTTAATCTTGACAATCGATTGCTAAGTAATCATGGTTGTACTGTACTAATGATATCATATGTATGCATTGCTTAGAAAACTGTAAACAATATTAGCATACTTATACCATAAAGTTTTCCGGCGTGGCTTCCTCGTGCGTGCGGCTTATAGGTCCTGTGATCAACATGCAAATATGTCGGTCTTTCATGTTTATACAAAATACTCGCAGTTTTCTTTTAAATGCAAAACAGTCTTATATTCTTCTTTATTAACGAAATAACGACTAAAAGAAGTACACGATATAACTTATAAAACGGCTTAACTCACGTGCAACTCGGTGTCAGTACCGACTAGTTTCGAGCCCCTCGGGGGCTCATCTTCAGGGTGAGTGGGAACGGTACTATCGCGCGTTCGCGGCCCGTCGCTCACTGAGTGAACGAAACTAGTCGGTACTGACACCGAGTTGCACGTGAGTTAAGCCGTTTTCTAAGTGATATAGTGAAATGTCTCACGAAAGTTTTAATAGTTTAGAAGTACACGAGTTAATATTTTAGTTTAAAGTTAAGAGTATTAAAATATTAGTTTTATTGGTAAAACATAAAATTGCAGTCAGGTACATAGAATAGAAGAAAACGAAGTTTTCGAACGGAATTACGAAGTTGCGGCAGGTAACCTGAACTATATACGGCTGTGGTCTTACCGACTCTGGAAAAACTTGTTCAAAGTTTACACTCACAAGTCTAATACTATTTTATTTTTCTACTAAACTTTTTACTCGCATACTAAGTTAGTGATGTGTTATAATTTACTTAAGAAGATTACATATTTTCAAAACTTCTTGTTTGTAGCAAATGTTTCAACAGACAACCTTTATGTAAGTTTTTTTACTGTAGAAAATTCGTCAACAATAAATGGCTGTATTTTAAAAACATACATAGGAATTTAGTATTTATCGCCTATTAGTTTGGCAACTACTCATACCCGTAACGAAGAGTGGTAGACAGAGACCACAGACGTCCGGTCTTGACACAATTCTGATTTCTTCCACATTCATACATCTGTGCACCATACACGTCGATTTGGGGTACCCAACAGGCCTTCTATTATATTATTATTTTATATTGTGAGCACTCGAATTATTTCACTCAAGTATTCAATCACTTTGGATTTAAGAAATACACAAGAAGAATGGCGTAATACTTAATATTGAATATGGCAACTATATTAAAGAAAGACGCAAACCACAAGAGTAAAGTTAGATTACTAAAGATTTCACCATTATAAGCGAAGTGAACTCTGAATAGAGCTAAGTCTGCAGGTCTGCACGTTTTTCATACTACCCTTGAAGATTAATCATTTCATTAGAGTTAATTACTATCGCACTTAAAGTAGATAGGTGGTCCCCCTCAATGTAAACATAGTATGCAAAATCAACACTAGAACTGCTTTAGTGACATAACTGCGGCAGCTACAGCATGTTTAAAAAACATCTTACATTTCAATTCTTTTATAGAAATAAAACATATTACAAGACATTCTTACGGCAACAGAAGCCGCAAATGAAAGTAATAAAACGTAGGTTCTATTTCGGATTGCGAGAATTCTATACTATACTTGATGACTTACAAAGGGACAATGACACATATCCGACTCTGGTACATGAAACTTGCATTCCTATAAACAATGCTCTCTGCTGCAAAAGGGTTATATTCGTATATCTATTGCAATAACGCCGTTTTACACCATATGCAACTCAAATTTCTTTACTATTTTTAGAGTTACTGGTATTTTTTAACAACTTTACACTTATCATTATAACGCGAAACTTAGTCAAATTAAAAACAAAAATCATCATCATCAGTCCTTGTCTACCCACTGCTATATACGCCTTCCACATTGCCTTCCACAATATGCGGTCCTCCGCCTTCTGCATCCAACAACTTCCTGCCAATCAGAAATGATCAAAACTGTGCAAAGGTAATTTAATAACAGTTTGTTAAATGTCTGCAACCTTATCCTATAATAATAAAAGTCGTAGTAGTAAAATTGAGTTTACAAAATGTGATTTTCCAAAATGGCTCTACAAAATATACGCTGAAAATGGCCAGCATCGTGTAGGTACATTTTTGTAATAACGTACGACGTCCGTGGAATACCGCACGATAGCACTTTCAGACGTTAATGCTGCAATTAATAATATTAATGGCAACTAGTGCGTGTAACAAGTGATAAAGAACAAAGATGCGGTCGTTTCGCAAATTGCAAATATTTTACTAACAATTCATGAGCAGTATTCCAAAACACTATAAACGTACTTACTGTAATTTGACTTTTTTTTAGAATTCTATGAGATGTTTGTCTGCCTTAAGATGCTAAATTACTCACAATATGTCCCCACCAAATTGCTCGGAACCTACCCTACATTGGTGGTAACAAGACTGTAGTCTACGAATTCCTTCGTATTTATATGCAGATTGCATCAAGATGTTTTCCTTCACCGTATAACATAGTAGCAGTACATAGCGGGGATTGAACACAGGACTTTAAGATTATAATGACTTTACATGTGAAAACTTGTACGAATAAATACAATGTCTAATATAAACTGTATTATAGGTTTACATAAAGTTGAATGACAAAATGTCCGTTGACTTTCGGAACCGGCGATTTCATTAGAGCGAGTGTCCTCGAGGAGAAGCCAAGAAGCATTTAAAGCAAAGCCTTTAAGTGAAATATACTTGATGCCAAGCTGTGTGCACTGACATTGCACAAAGGGAATCATATAAGTGAGGAGAAGCTCAACAAAATGAAACCTTACTACTGTGTCCGTGTTCTTTGTTTCTCA
Organism: Papilio gigon; assembly: GCA_027563995.1. Taxonomy (NCBI): domain Eukaryota; kingdom Metazoa; phylum Arthropoda; class Insecta; order Lepidoptera; family Papilionidae; genus Papilio; species Papilio gigon. The sequence goes on from JAODUI010000012.1 coordinate 6,270,899, forward strand.
GTGGTCGTTGTAGAAATATTTAATTAAAATTTACACTACTTCGTAGTAAAGTATTAATATCCTGACTTATACAAAAAAAACAAGCTACATTTAAATATGTTTTTAAACTGTAAAGGTAATGTTGTAGTAATGAAAATTATATCTATATTGTTTTAGAGACTTGGAACAACGATAACAATGTAGCTTTCCTATTATAATAACACGACCTTTTTCATTTTCATGTAAAGCTAAGTTAGTTTGGAACTTTACGATATTTACTTATTTGAAAATTTAATCAGACGTTCAAAGTTAAAAAGTCAATAAATATAAATTAGTACTAAATTATATTTGTGGTAAACATTCTAAGTTAGTTGAGCAGGTTTTAATTTACTTTTTTCTAATAACATTCTAGATTTAGTTCAGTATTCGAAAATTGAAGTTACGCATAAATTTGCACAGTGCAGAAACATCTAGACACGAACATAATTTTGTTTTCTTCATACTATGCTTTTGTACTTTAACTAAATAGAAAGCGATAAGGAAATTGTTGTAAATAGTATTAGAAAAAAGGCAATGATTCAGAAATGAATGAACACACTTAGGTTTCTGTACTTATCAGGTACGAAGTTGAAATGTGTAATATAGATTAGATTATTACGCAAGAATCGTATAGATGACAAAGTTTGTTGTATGCAAGCTGCGACAAGAACTTTCTCAATTTCGAAACTAAACTGATGAACACAAGTGTAGATTGATGGAGCTCACAAAACATAGATTAAGTAGAGGGATCTAGTCATGGATATCTAATATATGACAACTATTTGATCAAAGAACATTATTTATATCAGTAATTTTTAATAGTGTATTTAAGTAAGTGTCTGCTTTTGTACATGCAAGGCGTAACTGTTACTGTTATAAGTAAGCAAACAGAATATTTGTTTCTTTGTCACCTTAGTGCGATTTGACATTATCATAACACTAGTATAAGAACATATTGTCATCCACTGATTATTTGAATAAACTAAGAAAAAAAAAATTGTGACAATACAAATGTATCGGCAGTAAAGGTCCGACATGTCCAATGTCCTTATAAAACGTCTGAAATTAAATATATTAAATTATAAATGAATCGCTTTAAAGTTCCAGCAAGCTTTAAAATTAAATGCATATATGAAATAAGAAATTACTGACACCTAAATTAATTCAACTAAATATGTAAAGACACTTTAAATCATGGTCTACCGTGAAAATGTCAAGCCCAGGTAGCTTATTCAAAACTGTACGAACGGGTTGATTTACAACGGTCAAACTAGCTTACGGTGGGCTCTTGATTTATACAGGCCGTGTTAATTACTTCACGTCATTTTCGGACTCCCTAGAACCATTACTAATGGGATATTTTATTATAATTGTGCGCTATATCAGTTAGTTAGAGCATCACAATAACTGATATAAGGTTTTAAAATGCTGGTCAATAATAAGAAATAAAATCCCTTGTCGTAAATCAAAGCCTAACATTTAACTATGGATGTTTAGGTGTACCTCCCAATATACTAGTTATTTAAAAAAATATTCAGTAACATTAATGTTTAGGATGTTTCTGTTCACTGCTGGACATACATAGGCCTTCTCCAAGTCCTTCCACAGTATGCGGTCGTCCGCCTTCTGAATGCAACGACTTTTGTTTCCACGTTATTATCATCAGCCCTTATTTGCCCACGGCTGGAGATGGGCATAATTTTCCGAAAATTAGTATCTATACTACTTATAAAACGGCTTAACTCACGTGTAACTCGGTGTCAGTACCGACTAGTTACACGTGA
>JAODUI010000012.1:6272800-6291638 GCA_027563995.1 Papilio gigon
GTATTTTACGATGACTAAATTGACCGTAGAATTTCGCAGATTTCTTTGTAATTCCTCGACTTTCAAAGATGGAAACCAACAGCTTAACTCACGTGTAACTCGGTGTCAGTACCGACTAGTTACACGTGAGTTAAGCCGTTTTATAAGTAGTATAGTGAAATGGCTCACTAAAGTTTTAATAGTTTAAAATTAGTATCATTATAAAATTAAAGGCGTTTCTTTCAAATGGGTTTAGATTGTTTTTGCCTTTTGGACTAAATTATTTTGTAGCGTATAGTATAATTTTAGATTTCTGTCCACGTTTAGTTTAAACGTCCCCGTGTCCACTTTAATGGATCTCTAATGTCGGTAATGATATGGATAATTTCAGCTTCATGTGTGCAGTTTAATGTTTGCGCGAGTAATTGTTGTTAGTTTAAATGGCAACTTTATTTAAACGTTATATTTGTTTGTGAATAGTTCTGGATCCAGACTAACATTTGCGACAAATAAAAACATTGAATACGAGTCTGAAATAAAAATTTACTGTTATCATTCACGTTTGCAATGAATTTAGCTTTAAAGTAAAATGACAATAAAATATAAGGTTAACTTGCTCGTTTATAAACAAACCAACAATTTTACGCGTCGAAATTTAATGAAAACTAATAATAAAAATACACATTTTTTTCCATAATTATGATAAATAAAATATAAAAGCTTACCAACATAATCAAGGCCAAAACACATTCTTATATTATGCTTATTTCCGAAGAAAAATATTATTTCTACTGTTGATTAATTTTAAATGAAAATCTTCAAATACTTCTTTTGAATGTCTTTCGATAACAAAAGCAAAGAGAGTACAAGAAAAATGAACACACTGGCTACACGAACATAACTGAAAACTTTAACACACACAATCGCCTAAGCAATATTCGCTCGCTGCATTCGAGCGAAGTAAATCCCGTTCTTTCTTCCCTGTCGCTTCCTTTGTTTAAAATTTACCCTTTCAACTGCACTGACTTTAACATTACGCTTCAACGGCTTTACTTTTGTTTTGTTACTCATTAATGTTCTATAGAAAAGGGGACTAGAGCAAGATTTTACCAAGCGGAAATAATCCCGACGTCAAGTAATATTACGTATTACAAAATATAAAAGATGAATACAACGTTTTGTGCTCACCCCGTATAAAGTATCGGTACGAAGATATTATAATGATGAAATTTATTTAACAAATATAATTACCTCAACCAATATCCGGTAAAACAAAATGTCCTTCTCAGAAACAGACAAAAGTCGAATTAATAAAGTTTGTTTAATTATAGGAAAGGAAATTAAACAAAAATGCCAAAGGGAAATTATTAAAAAGTAAGGATGGCCCAAGGCGTTATTTATAAAACATCTACTTAAATTACGTTCACGTTCCAGTGTAAATTATATTAAATAATTCACTACAGTTGTAACATGAACAGAAAATTCCTCGGCCATATTTCCAAACCAACACGATTTAGGGTCCTTCAAGGACCTACCTACTATCTACTACGCTAGATTTCAAAGGTCGGCAACGCGTCTGTGGTTCTTCCAGTGTTGCAGGTGTCCATGGGCTTCGATGATCACTCTTGTGATCCTTCTTTGCCCCCTTCTCATATTAAAAAAAATAAAATAGAAGCTAATTAAGAAAGCTTACTATGAAAAATAAACAGTTAAAATATCTGAAACCTTTGTTATATAGAAACATATAGTAAATCTGATTAAGTAATCCCCGGGTCAGTCCGGATGTGAAGTTACGCATCCCTGCGGCAAAGCGGCGGCCGTTACAGTGCTACGTGACGTAGCCTTTTATCACCGAAGCGGAATTTCAAGTTGGCTTCGTCTATCACTACTTGTTACACAAAAACTAACCCCTGTCCCTTTGTTGAGTACACATGTACGATATTATCAACGAACCACGGAACTTAAGTTACCATAGTAACAGTTCCAATAAATTATATTAAATTCCAAATGTTCATTTGCTTCACCAAACACGTCACCAAGATCCTAATTAAAATCGGGTTCTAATTGTTCACTTACTTCTTCTTAACCATAGCTATCGTGTCAAGATTTAAATTTAGTAACTTTTTTTTTCTTTCAAGTTGTTTTATTGTTGCATATTGTAAACATGACGTATAGGAACATGAAATTTTGGAGAAGTCTAAACGGATAGCGCTTATTATTTTTAAAAAATCGTTTTTATATTGTTCAAAGCTTCAGGATAATATGCTAATCAGATGTAAATTGAACCACGGGCTAAAATGCGCCTTTGTTAACGAAGGCTGCAAAGTAGGTCGATTTAAAGAAAATTATAAATTTAGTTTTAGTTAAACATTCTTTTATTTCAGTTTTTTTTTATATTTTCAATTCCTCACAATGTAACAGTGAAAACTGCCTGTCGAATAATACGAGAATAAATTTAATTACGTTAAGTATTACAACATATTAGTCAATTCATTTTAATCTTTTATTCGTAATATCATTATAGTTAAGTTCAAAACTGAAATGTCGTTTAATCTAAAAATAACCGTTGTACTCGAAAAACAAGTATATTTGTTACAGCAGAAAATAAAATTAGCGGTTTAAAACGGCGCGCACTTCTCAAATTGCACAAAGGAAATTACATGACTGTTATGAAGTGCGGCAAATTGAACTCTACAAAGTATTTCATTATTTTCAACCGACGGAAATGAAAGCCACACTTAGCTTTTCGTTTATTATTATAAAAACATATTTAAACTATTGTAATTCAACTACTAGTAATAACGGATTAAGTCACGTATATCGGTGTAGGTACCGACTAGTTTCTAGTACTATATTCCATGAAAATTTGAATAATTTCATTATCCTTATTTGTTTTTAATACAATATGACTTAAAAAAAAAACTATTTTTTAAAGCGGTTTCGCTGTAGTAATTTTATGAAAATATGTCGGCATGTCTATTAAATTGTGATGCGATTTATTTGGTACCAGAGACAAAATATAAAGAAAAATATATGAGCACCTGAGCAGAAAATTTAATACAGCTAGTGAGCTAATAAAAATTCTACTCTGCTCCGGAATCCTCGCGGGAGATCTTCGCAAAAGTCAATAAATACTTTCATTTTCTTTTGTTTCTGTTGCTATGACATCGAACTTAGTTACGCTTGTTTTCTTAGAACAAAGACTTTTTTTGATTATAGATTTTTTTTAACAAATGAAATTAGGTATTAGAATTTTAAATTATATTTTTATTCTTTAGTTATCTGTTACATCGTCCTAGGAAATTTCTCTATCAATGAACTGTAAAGAAGATAGCCGACTATTGTATAATAACAAAGACTTAATCTTTGGAACATTATCCAAGAAGGGAGTAACAAAGATAACGCGTTGTCATGCACATTCTCTACACTGTGAACGTTTTAATAAAAGTATTTTAGATGTATGTAAGAGAATTAACACTTTGTTAGATCATCTCTCCTTTCCATGGAATTAATTTCAGAAAATTTAAAAATTACGCAACAAATTTTGTTGTATTCTATTTTATGTTTTACTTCTCGCGAGATAGGTAAATTGTTGTAGGTATATAAATAAGGCTTCATGTGTGATACGCTGCGCCGTTCACCAAGTTTAATTAAATAGAGACACGCCCCGGTTTTGCTTTCTGTTCATTACTCACATGAAGCCCTTTTTATTTACTTTTATGTCAGGGTAAATAACATACAAATAAAACATTTTGATATATATATCAGTTATCAATTTATATTTAACCTTTAAAATATATATTGAAATTAAATAAAATATTCGGTCAAATAATTGTTTGTGAAGTATCGTCTCATTAAGTAAAGAAACCCTTGAAGGCAAATGATTTAAAGCTAATTAAAATAATATTCAAAACGTTTAAATAGGAAACATAAAAGCTTAGTCTTATACGAGTAAGGGCTTTGTTTTCTTTCAATCTAGTTTTGTTTTGGGATTTCTGACCGTAGAGGACATGCGAATCCCAGAGTGCCCATGTTTTAGTATCTCCTCTGTTTAGGAAACGAGTTGGCATAAACGTATCGACGCGCTTAAGGTCGTGTCCGATAAAATAGTTAAACCAGTCCAACGTCAGCCGTGTTGAGATTCAACTCTTCAAACACGTGCTCACCAAAAAACATTTGAAAATCGCTGAGGTATTATTTCTTTAAAAAAAATGTGGGATGTGGCGACAGTGGTCTTACAGCAGATTTCAAGTATTGATGGGCTAATAATAAAATAGTTTAGAACATGGGTCGCGTGCACTTAAAACTGCCACAACTAATTAAATTGTACGCTGGGACCTTAATTCATTAAGCTGAGTAGTTTGTTGTTGGGACCTAACATTAATTGCAACTTAGCCGCTGGCTGCTGTAATACACCTGATTCATCTTATCTCTATTTTAATCACCGCTTCTTGCTTTCAGTTAACGAGCCATAATATATCAGACTTCAACATTTAAAAAGTCGATTTAAATTAGAAAAATCATGTACTATACTTAGAATTTTATAATAGCCGGTAAGGAGAACTTTTAACCTTTTTAATATGCATAATGTTCATTGACTACTTAAGTAAGCATTTTTTTTGTTAAAATATTCGTAGATTTTTGTTAATTTACTAATATTTCGTGTAACCATTCCTGGCAAGCTTGAAATAGCTTGTATTAATATATATAAATGGCGCAACCAAAATCCGACAGCCATTACAGTCATTAAAATTAAAATAAAAACGCAAATTTTTCGAAAAAAAAAAATCAGTCATGTAAGAAAATTACAACAAATAAATTCGAGCAAAATTAGTTTTCATAATCTGCTTATACATTTTATGTTTACGAATATTTTTGTAATTCTTTAAATTTCGCACGAAAATGTGAATTAATTTAAATTTATAACACAGTTTCTACGCGAGTTCAACTGAAGCTTAGCTGAGACATAGACGAAGGAATGTACGCCCTTATAACGTGCTCACTTTACAGCCTGATATAACAAAATGAGAACGTTTTATACGAACTATGTATATATTTTGTATAATTTCTTTATGAATGTAAAATTTTCAATCATGCATTGAAGCTTCACTGGCTACGTAAGTTTCTCTGATCTTGTATTTTACGTAGGCAAAGTTAAATTCAATACGCGTCCGCTTTTTTGTTACATTTTAGTATAGATGTATTATCATTTGACGAATATTTTTCTTTATTATTATTCAAACTGCTACATTTATTTGAAATTTGTATTCTAGAAATCACATGCTTTGAAAATAATTCTGACAAACTTTATGTTCTCTATCATAAAACGTTTTTATGGAAAGGAAAATTTTACTTTGATAGCTTCGCCCGCAAAAACGAATGGGTACCGAGTAGAAGTCTTATTTTGTTACTATACAATTTATTATTTGATGGATCGTTTACAGTTTATACATCTCTATAGAGGTATAAATGAAGGTCTGTTTAAAACAAAATCCTATTTGAATTTCAAACGTTTTATAAAATACCGACGGAGCGAAATCTCGAATTTGAAAATAAACTCTTAGTAAATAGCGTTTGTAATAATGTACATCGTCAGTAATGTTTAAGTGATTATTTTGCGTTCATCAATAAAATTGTCGAGAGTTGGTGGCAATAAACACAGGATTTCCTCTGTGGAGTTCAACCTCTTCATCTCTTGGAAATGTGACTGTAAAATGCCGGCATTAAAAGCATTTTATTTTTACGATCTCAGAGCCCTAAATGCATAAACATCGCTTTATTGTGTAATTTCTTTTTTAACGCTTCGTGCGTAACGCTCGATGTAATGCCATTTTATTTAACGATGCAACAATAAATGAAATGAAATCTAAAAACGAAATCATGCTTTTCAATAAAATAACACTATTGAAAGTATTTCTATAATCAGGAACATTGTAAGGAATATTATCATCAGACCACGAGTATCTTAAGGGACGTTTCTATTTTAAGTCATAATAAATAATAAAAAATATTAAAATTAAGTAATATTGACGTTCATTAGTACTTCATACATGTATAAAACAAAGTAACTCAACTCTATAATTATAAGTGCACAGTGCATTAAATCTATTCAATTTCATTTTAAGACGATCTCTTAAAACGCTCTTGAATTTAACGAGTCCTGTCTGAGGACACCCTGAGAGTAATGAAATTGTCGAAAACTGAATGGACACTTCATTCTTAGTTACAACTTTATCGTTTACGATAATCAAACATTTTAAAATGAGTCTAGACAGAAAGGCAATTTAATTTTTCTAATAACTACTTTTTTTATATAAATTCAAATTTATTCTAACATAATTTTTAATTTAAAGCTTTAGATTAGTAACACTAAGAATTGTTGTGTTAAGTAAAAAATAACTGTTGTAATTTAAGTAAGTAAGAGTTTGAAATATAAAAGGTAAGTATGACTTTAACGCCTCATCGGCTTCAAAAAAACCTAACAAAAAGAATGATTGTATAGTTATATAAATAGATATCAATTTAAATTCAAAAATTGCGAACTGAATGTTTAAATGTAAATAGAGCAAGAAAGAGTACGGGCCGCGAGTCTGGGGGCATTAAAATTATGAATAAAAAAAGTTACGTTATGTTAAAATAATTCTATTTTCAAACAAATTAATATTATCATAGAAAGACCCAAAGATTTTGTTCCACATTATTTTCTAAAGGCAAACTCCGCTGAAGTCTCAACTAACAAAGTTCAAAGAATAGCTTGTTGTGTACCTAATTTACTTACGTCTCGCTTGTATTACAACATTTCTCTGGGGATTCGAGTTTTCTATTATTCAAGAAAGCGATACGAAAAATCAACTATGAAAAAATGTTAGTGTCGAGTGCCACTTTTAGACAACACAAAATATATTTTACTTTATTAAATTTGGAGAGAATACCAAGACGAACATTATTTAGCGTTGTTATTTTTTAACTTTTGATGAACGGTTAGTTGCTGTTGGGTTTTAAAATTCCCTAATTATTTTATTTCCTACAACACAATATTTAGATTTAATCTAAAATCAACAGTAAACTATCTCCATTATTTCAATTATTTTTTTCATTTAGTCTATCGCTCATATACTGTGTATATTGACAAATGGGCAACATTTTCTTTATAATAATCATGTATTGTTTTCAACGTTTTTTATAAAACTCTAACAAAATAGATAAAGTATTAATATTTAAGCTGCGCTCCATTTATCTGCAGAACTGAAGTTCCAGAATTGTCTTAAACTAACTTTGTCTAACGAAACCAAATTAGTTTATAATTTGCAATTTAAAGTTTCTCTCAAACACTTAAACTTAAATATAGAGACAGTAGATTGAAATGTAGCGGAGAGTTTTAAAGTTGGATAATAACAAAATTAAGTTCTACATAATTTCACGAATACATTTTAGTACGTTACTTAGATATATAAAACACACGTGCCTTCTTTTAATATCGCGTTTATCTTCTACATTAATTAATTAAGATTACGTACTGTAAGATATCAAGGGAACGTTGGAATTCAAACTATGTATAAAGAAATGCCTTTTGCAAAGGTACTTAAAAAAGGTTTGTTATTGTTGTTATATCCCCGATGGGCCGCCGACTCGTCGGCCGGCCGAGATATCGGTGGGGAGACGCCGTGGAGCTAGACCTGCAAATAACTGGCAGGAGATGGCGCAGGACAGGCGACGTTGGCGTTCTCTTGTGTCGGAGGCCAAGACCCACTTCGGGTCGCTGCACCAGCGGAGTAAGTATTGCTTATTGAGCTTCTCTGTTTCATAAAACTATTTAACTACTAAACTACTGACTGTAGTACTATACTCGCAATTAACAATTTAAGGTTCTATACTAACTCTTACAAGGTGCCAGCTTTAATATAAAATTTTAATATCAACTTTCGAAATTGTAAAAATGTTGAGTTAATTAAAAAAGCAATGCTGAAAGCGTCCGCGACAACAATTGTTTCTCAGGGGAAATCATGGGGTATTTATTTTTTCATAAAACACCTGCCTGTGTATTCTGAGCAAAGATTATAAGATATGTTTCATATCTTTTTCGACATTTGAGTGTTTACACAATAATTCACATCGTGTTCAGCACCTTTATTTTTTTTACATCTTTAAAATAAAATGACAAATGAACAACAGTCCTGTTAGAGGCCTTAGGGAGTCATCCATATTAGCTAGCTTAGTGTGAGTTGTTGTTGAGAGTATATTGGATATTATTATACCAAACATATATCAGTATTGGTACCAGCTAGTAACCAGTCAATATAGGTATCATCATCATTAACAGACCTTGTCTGCCCATTGTTGGACATAGGCCTTTCCCAATGCCTTCCACTTAATATAGGCATCAAATGCTTTCAATTAATTTGCTCCAATTTTCACTTCACTAATTAAATTTTCGCCTCAAATTGTTTCCATACAACTAACTATAAAAAGGAAACTTTAAATGAATGACGCAATCTTAGTGCGGTAAATATTTTATGGTTTTCCTCATAGTTCTCTCTCTCTGTTAACTTCGTAGCGAAAGGAAAGCGGAAGGAAGTCAAACGTATAAATCGCATTCAAGATAGTAAACTTTACAAGTTTGAAAAGGAGTTGTAAATTATTTAAAACAAAGTGTGAAATAAAAACAGAATACCCAGTTCACACTGTAACAGTCTCGTGATCGAAGCCAGCGCTGCACTATAAGTAATGTGCTGGAATCAATCTTCGTACTGAATTTGTAAAGTGGGTACAATACAAAACTAAAATGATATTACAATTTTATATATGAACAAATATTAATTGCTAAATGTAGTAGATACAAAGGAATATACTTCTATAAGAATATGCAATCGTTTAATAATAGGTTAAATAAAATAATTATTATTATTGCTCGGAAGTGTACAGGACCGGGTGCTTACTAATGAACAAGTTACATCGAATTCTATTGAACATTATAAAAGCTTTTAAGTTATGACTTATTCAGTTAAATATGTCAAAAGCAATAAGTTCAAAAGTTGTCGATAACGGACGGCAAGTTTACCATCCATTTCTTTAATTGCATTCGAGCAAACTGTACGGTATACTAAGAAAACATTATAAAATCGAAAACTGTTTTTAAAGAGACGTTTATTTTATTAATACAAAATAATATTTCGTCAAAATAAATGTACGACAGTTATTCATCAAGACAGACAATTGTTCAAAAAGGTAATTTCACAACATTATTAGGTCACTATCAAAAGATTTACGACCCCATTAAATTCGGCAATGTTCAGTCATTTACAAAATTCATCAAAGGCTATAAAAGTGACTCATAAAAAGAATTGTACAGTCCCTGAGCGATAAATTGTTAACAGCATCTACTGAAAATAAAACAATAGAATACATTCTTTAATTTAAACACATGTCAATTATGAACCATCGAATTACGTCAAACAATTATGTCTCAAAAAAACATGGTATGATCAAAACTAGAGTTATCCAGTTAAAAACTTTACACTACATAAACTAGGAATATACTTTCTATTCGGATAGCAACTACTAAGTTCCATTATCTCTATTAAATAAATCAAAAATTAAATATACTTTAAGCTAGCTAATTTTATATTAAATTTATTTGTGCCTCTACAGACTCGCAGTCTTTACTCTTTTTTTTCTTTATTTTTATCTGTACGTTTAGTTCCGAGTTCCTGAACTATTATAGCTCTACTTATCATACTATACTATACTACTTACATAACTATGCTATACTATTTTTTTTACATTTTTTTAATATTACTATTATCTTTTTCACTTGTGTTTTTTTTATGTGTCGATGGGGCTGTAACGTCACAGTGCCTTATTTGTTTTTATAAAGTTATAGTTTTATTAAAAAAAATGAACAACAAGTAACTTGAACTAATTTTTCATACAGGTACTTCCCATCTTATTACAAGAAAAATATAAATATCAAGTTAAGCCGATTCTCTTACAGATTCGCGAGCTTGAGTTGGGTCACCACTTCAACCTTTTTTCGTAATTCCTGTGACCATATAATAGGTATTTGCAAAGGCTTGTTCCATTTACCATGAGGGTTTTCAATTCTTCCCTGTTTCTACCGTTGCAAGTGTTATTTATTGGCAAATTTATCTTTTATCTTTTAGAGTGAGAACTAATAATGCTAGGAAAACAACAATTTTTTTGAATATATTATATCAATAACTTTGGTAACTAAAACTTTGATTGAATGTATTGTAAATATATGATACTGAAATCTTATTAACAATAAAGAAACATTCTTCAAATAGAGTGCGATGCATGTTTCGGCAGTGGGGTCATCGGAATATAGAGGCTATAAATTACTTGAATACAATTATTTTTATATTTCAGTTGCCATTTTATACACTATACGGTACTCTAGTTGCGTCAAGAGATGACGCTATCTAGTTTAGTAACGAAATAATAATGTGCCCAGCGGGAAGAGCGGGACGCGTTTAAGTTTTCCTTCTGAGAAAATATTTTCATCCCAAATTGAAAGTTATTTTCACTACTTTTTCCATTTCCCATTTCTCTGCGACAAACTACTTTCGACTTTTATGATTTTCAAATATGTTCCTGTCACATTTAATTAGCTTTTATTCTTGTAGTTTGCATTTTGTTCATAAATAGAAAGTATTGCTATTAATATTCCAAAGGCGCTATTGTTATTGGAAGTAAAAACATTTCAATGTATGAAATAAACCTCAACGTTGTCAACAATAGAATAAAAGAAATAAAACGGAGTACTTTAAAGTACAAAAAAGACATATGCTTTTCAAAGTAGCAGGAAGCGTTAAGGAAGGTTGAGTTTCTTAACGAGCCTCGAGTGAAAGGCTTTAAGATAGGATCTTTCAGTATCCTGTTGAGAAAAATTCTAAGCCGTCGGAACGGTTCTCAAATTTTAAATGGTTGTAAGACGAAATAAGTAAACTTTGCCGGAGTGGGTCATCGGTGTTAATCAAGGAGACGAAGTTTAATTGCTGAAAAGAGTCTTTATTAACCAAATATAATTCATATATACAACAATAAATCGAGGAAAGAAATTTTATACACGACAGCGACGAATACTAACGCAGTAAATGAAAGCTCAGCAATCAGAACTTCGAGGTATTAATTTGTTTAAAAATCTGTTCATTGATTTAAATTCATACATGTTGCGATTCCGTTATTCCGTAATGATTAAAATGGTTTTCATTTATAAAAAAAACACATATACAAAAAGTTTCGTTACTTGTAGAAACCATTTATAATAATAAATCTATTCCCATTAATAAATACAGTATCGTCCTCATTTTAGGTTACTGGTTAAATATTAAAAAAGTTACACGGTTCTCCGGTGAACGGTGTGTTTAGAAACAAACACACAAAATAATCTTTAGACCTTAACTTTGCTACGGAAATACAAGAATCAGTTCCCAGTTTCGGTAACCCAAATATTACATAAGCCTTCTTATAATTACTTTTTATTAACATTAAGCTATAGGATATATAGCCTTCGTCCAATAAGAAAACTTGAGTTTTGGTTTGAAGCATCGGCTAACTTTAGTTTCTGCTAATTAGGTTGATAAATTAAATTGAAATCATAAATTAGTTGCTTAAACGAAAATGCTTTTCATCTCCCCTTTCAAAAGTTTAAAAGCCAAGTAAGGGTTTCCTTGCCGAGATTAAACGCAAAGAAGTAAGGAAGGTCGAGTAAAAAATTAATTAGTGAAAGCGGCCACCACTAAAATGAGTTTATTTTACAACTTTGCACAGTTACTTCAAGTTTAAAATTGATTTTGTGCAAATGAAATGCAACGTCATTTCATTATCTTATAAAATTATGTAAATAACAAACATTTTGTTGTTTCCCTAGTATAGATTCATCATCATCATCACAGGTCCTTAATTCTCCACATTCTTAATTCTTAATGACAATAATTAAATATAATACTAATCAGGACATCAACATGTTGTCAGATATAATTGTATTAAAAAATGAATGACAATAAAAAATTAGTACGTACCAAAATAAATGTGATAAAAGCTTATCGTCGTGTGCCAGCAATGGAGTAGATTTCAAAGTAAATATAAGGGTTGTGCCATATTGGATAATTATTCTTGGAGTCGGCGGGGAGAGGCTCTGACGCTGGCAGGTCGCGTTTCCATCGGGCGCGCGACATGAGCGAACACAGACATTATTAGGCTAAACAAGGGAAGGAATTTTTTTTAAATAATCATAAACAGAATCACCAAGACACCATAAATAATGAAAAAGTAAAACACTTTCTGTGTGTTAATTTTCTATTAATATTGTAGACATCTTTTTTTTATAAACAAAATTAATTAATTATCAAATCATCTACAAACACAATCGTATAATTATTTGGAATAACGGATTCACTATAAATAACACTAAAATGCCGGTGCAACTTGACGTGTCGTCCGAAACAAAGGAACCCGTTTCTATTTCCCTACACGCCTGCAGGTGATGCGCGGGGATTCCAACCAGTAAAGAGGGATACATCTCATCGGCATACAAGTGTAATTATTTCGGCGGATAAGAGACACGATCCGACGCAATTTGCGAACTCACGAGGGGTCGGACCATCGATCCCGGCCTCCTCTGCGTGAGATGTTGGTACACACAGCGGTTAGGTTAATAATCTGCCTTTTTGAACACTGCTTTAATTACTTGAATAGCAAGTTACTATGTAACTTACTTAAGAATTTACAATTTATATTTTTAACAAAGACGAATCGATTTGCGACTTTCGAGTCGATCGGCCACATCTAAATGTAAACTTCCTATTTGCATCACTCTTGTTAAATAAATGGGGTGCCTTGTACCTTCAACGGCAAATGTATTCGATTGAGATCTTTTCCAAACAATGCAACTCAGCTTCGGCCTCAAGTGGTCCCCGGGGCGCCGTAACCACTGCCGCAATGACGTACAACACGCTTCCCGCAATCTCCATAATAAAATACTGAAAAAACTAGAAGGAAATTGGGAAATTTGCAATTTTAATGAGTCCTTACTTGTGTCATTTAGTTTCCAAGTAATGGTAACCGGTATGAAAAGAAGAAATCTTTAATTAATGTCATCTATAATGTCCCCACTGCGATGTCATCAGAGAAAGTAGACGTCCATTTTATTTAATGGACAAATTTCACGCCAAGACAAACAGACTTGTGTTCGCAGACTTTTTGCTACGTTATATTAGATTTGCAAAACGAATTTTACCGAGCGACTATAAATAAAAAGACTTCGATTCTATGCTGCCAAACAAAAAAAACTAAATTTATTACCGCGACATGTATAGATTAATTAATTAAGATATTTGAAAAACAATACATTAAATAGATTACTCGTAGATAGTAAAGCGTATGAAAACATCGATGCGTTAAATCGTGTGGATTATCATAGATAAGTGACGTGCAAGTTGTTCAAACGGCGGTGGCACTCTCACGGCATAAATATTTGAACGAGACACTCTGCAATGTTCAGAGAGCGCGCCGTGGACATTGCGACATCGACGCGATCGGTTTTGGGAACAGTTGCCAGCACAAAATTGTATTATTAAAAAACAGTCAATTTATAAGAAGAGATTTATATATGATAAGATTGAATGTAGATAGCTCTAAAGGTAGAGGAAGACGCAAGATGTGGATTAATTGTGTAAAAGAGGATATGACGGCTGACAAGAGATGTATGGAAGAGTAGTACATACTGTGCCGACCCACCATAGGGGTTGCTTGATGATGATTTATGAACAGAAAGTTTAATGAGGTTGATGTATCATTAGATGGTAAAAATAGCTTTTGTTACATTTTAAATAAACCTTGAGTACCTTTCTTGCTATCGAAGCATAGTCTCGTTAAAAACCTATCTCCACTTGGAAGCAAAATTCAATTGAATTCTTTCCCTTTCAATGCCGAGTCCTCCCTAAAGAGATAATTTACTAATAAATTATATAAACACTGACAAGGGTACGACGTCGCAGGACTCGCTCCGGGAATCCACGTCCATTTACTGACCTATTCACATATGTATAACTGGACATTATGTTCTAAAAGTTATAACTTTATATCATAAACGTTAAGAATTTGAAAAAATTGAGTAGCCTTCTACTTACGCCGTTGTGGTTTACGTGGTCACTAAGTGATCTTTGCAGGCTTCCTATTAATAAAACGCTGTCTAGTTAAATATTACAATAACCCTAGTTTTTGTCGTTACGCATGCCACTAACACATTTAATTCATAACAGCTTGGCGGCAGGTTGCACGTTGTCAGGTCGCAGGAATACTAAAATATTCAAAAGGCCGTCACGGCCGCGGCCCTCATACTATTTTAAGCATCAAATCTTCGCTTTAAAATTCCATTTAAAGCTCACCATTCCCCCGAGATAGACTCGTACACAGGAAACCTTTTAGGGTAGTCATATCCTATTTAAACGCTAACAACGGCATTTAGGCATTTAGAACAAACAGTAAACCTGATTTGTTAATTAACTCGATAGAAGGGGAATAACGCTGCTGTTCAGAATTATAATTTTACAGTAAGACAATGAAGTTTTTTTTTACATAACTAACTTATTATTTATCTTGTTAGTACACAATTACCAATGTGTAGTTTAACAACAGTTAAAATATCGTCCACTTCATTATTAACTGTCGGATACAAATGTCCGGATAAACCGACGGTGTGTTGCGAGCTTTATACCGAATAGAAATAAAAAAATAAATAAAACTAAATACCAAATTCTACAAACAATTTCTTGCATTACACGAGTTTACCAAAGTAGCTCCAAGGAATTTAGATGGCTACGACGTACTACGGAGTGCTACGTAATGCCGCTACGAGCTGCTCGTAAGTCTACGGAGGACAAACTTTGAAGTTGAGATTAAAGGACGAAGAAAAAATTAAATAACAAAGAGGGAAAAGTCTTACGTGAGTTGAAGATTGAAGTCAGCGTAGCCGGAAAGAGCACAACTACGTTAGCACCTTGTCTACCTAGTAATAACTTCTTTAAAGTAAACTAATCTAAACTCCTAGTGTATCCAAACTATCTTGTTAGTGTAATATTTTTTTTTCTTTACAAACATCATACAATTTACTAATACTTCATGTAATTGTGTTCTATAAATATGCGCTGTCGTAAAAGTCATTATAAAATGACGTTAAATGCTAAAAATTGGTATTGTAACAGTTCTTAACAGAAAATACATTCATTTTTCAAATTAGTATAACTTCATAGGTGAATTCTGATAGGAATAGAAATCAGTAAAATATCAATGTCAGAAGATAAATTTAGTACATTACCGCTGGCCAATAATGAGGAAAATTGATCGAACACAAACCAGCACGCCGCTAACTGAGCAAACAGCGCGCGTATCGGTTAACGAAGGGGTGCATTAACCCTTACATCGATCAGGGCTGGCAGCGCCGCGATAATTGCCGCGAAAGCCTTCACAGGGTTGGTAATCAAGACCGCGCGTGACCGGAATCGCAGCCTTGGGAACTAACACGGCGAAAAGCCTTTGAGCGCAGCTATTGAATATTATGGAAACTAGATTATTACAAGGTTGGCGCTTAAGCCTAACTTTGAAATGTACGTGTTTGTAAACAAAAATTACAGTACAGTAGGTTTCCACTGCCGTAACCACGAAACATGTTGCCTTCGTGTTGAAAGAACGAGATAACATTAAGCTATTAAAATACAATTAGAGCCGTCCATCGTAACTTAGGTTATAGAGCTTTTAAGGGGTGTTAAGACGAGGTTAATATCAAATATTCGAATAAATCAGTTCCACCATCAACGACCTTCGGTGGGTGCCTGCGACTCGGAAACCGCCGCGTTGTAATACGACGCGTATCAACCCCAACCCCACGCCACAGTCCACGTCGACACTGAAACGTTGCCAACACGCGATATCGAATTCCGCATGGCAACAGACGAGCTGTTTGATTACGCTTTAAGCTAATGGAACTAACATGTCCTAATAACTATTACAACAACCTTAATTCGAACGAGTTTAATCCTAATCCACTGAACTGGATACAGTTACGTGACAAAGTTATTTATCAATATAAGAATATTTATCTATTATTAAATTTTCGAGATGATGAAATTAACGGAGTCACGGACGAAGGCTAGTGTTTTACAACAAAATTCATTTATTGTTGTCGAAAAAGCTTTATTACATTTCTAACACAATTGAAAAAAAAAATCTGTAACCTCAAAGAAGATTACTTTAATGTAAAATTAGATCATATTACATTTATTAACTTCTATTATATTGTCTTTGTCCGTGCTATCGGCTCAAGATTTCTACGTTATTTCACAAATCTACATTACTATGGAGTCAGATTCAATGCAAATGAGAAATTATAATGAACCTATATAAACAATTTTATCTTTATAAGGCTGTCAACAGACATGATTGTATAATTAATCTAAACACTGGAACCTTACAAGATAAATCCGAAGACAACAAATGACATTGTCAGCCAGTGACATGTATATATAATTTCTCATTTTAAATGAATTTAACGAGACGGATGTGCTAAAACTATGAACATTGTTAGTAAATAACGTATATGCATTGCTTAGTCTACAGCTGGAAATTTAAACTGGCTACATTAAAAAAATAGTGTAAACAATGGCAAGAGTCACAATGGCCTGCCGAGATGACGTTAGCAAGGTGCCAGGATATCGGAAGCGACCCAGTTTCACACAAACAATTGTAAACATAGCTTTTGTTCCGCTTTTTTTGTATTACTTTTAATCAAGGATGTATAAATTACAGTTAACCAAACAAAACTATATATTCTGTTGAAAAAATCAAAAGTCGCAGTCAACCTAGTTTCCTTAAACTCCCATGAAAATTTATGAGAGATTTATTAACGAATAATTAATTATAGTCGGCAATAGAAATTGTCCTCAACCGTTAAAGTAAATTAGGGACAGCACTCAAATTAAAAATGTAGAGAATTTTCAGTTACGTGAATTTGAAAGTAAAGTCAAGAGACCTGAAATGATTACTAACCACTCGAAATTAATTAAAATACATAAATACAAATATTTACAATATACCGATGGTTTTGATCAGTAAAATCGTGAATTTATATCTTATTATTACATAACAAATATGTTCAAATGGATGTTGAAAGATGACTGCATTCTATTCAAGGCATCAGGGTAGGCTTATGTCCAGCAGTGGGTAGACAAGGGCTGATGATGATGGTGAAATTCGAGAAGACGACGACCAGTACAATGTTATCGCATATAATACAACATTACTTTCAATACAATTGTTTGAACAGTTTTAAACTCAAAGTGCATATCAAATGTTAAGGAAAACAAAGCGGCCGGCCCCTGCCAAATGAACAAAACCTCGTAAAATGACCGACATGTGTACTATGTATATAAACGTAGTGTGCGGAAGTACGACCAGGGGGTAGGATGACAGGGTAAACGAGGTTAATGGCACGGCCGCGCCGGTCGGGGCGGGGACTCTATTTTTAATCTACGGAATTTCGGAGCCAATTGCGATGCCCTTTACGAGTTAATTAATTGTTCGAACCCTTAGATAATACGATGATTACATAGAGAAATCGAAAGCAACCCGACGACAGTGTAAGACAACAATACAGTCACCTATGGGTATTAAACATAAAAGAAATTTTATTGTCAGGTGGCCGGAGCTCTGTTGTCTTTCTACTTGTAATACAAGATAAATATTGACTTCAAAACTCATCCAAATCTATTGCACCCAAACAAATACAACTTAGGGTCCTTCAAGAAGCGAGCGTAACTCTCTCTGAAAGGTCGGTAACGCATTTGTGGTTCCTCTACAATTGCAGGTGATCACTTTTGTGATCCCGCCGCTCGTTTGCCCCTTCTCGTATAAAATAAACTGAACCTATGAATAAAGTAGTAAAGTTGGTTGGTAGTAAGGTCGGTACGGACTTTATAATTAACATGCAAGACGACGTTGCCTTTCTGTAGCCGTTCCTACACGGTACAAATACCGCTTGTAGTACTAAAACTGTTGTTTTTCAAATATATTTATTCATAATGGCCGTACGTACGGATTTACAATGTGTGTTCAATTTCAACTTGCAATATTTTTAAGTAAAGTGTACAGGGTTGGCAGCTCACATAAAGAAAAATCTATTCGAGCCTCGAGTGCATAGACAATAGCTGATAACGTTAAATGGACACTGGAAAGGAACTAAGATGTTTGACTGGCAGTATCTTGTTGACTAACAATTATAAAGAAAGGATTTGTGTTTATAATTAAACTCTATATCAAAACTTTTTCTTTGTTTTATTGCCGCAGCAACTTGTCATTTAGATTATAAATGTTTTTGTATATCGTCGACACGCCAGTGCAAATCTTGATAACTAAATCCGTGCAAATATAATACAGTGTGAGTCAAAGTTTATTACTTTTCTATTTACTGAGACGACAGCGCGAGTTAATGATCCGGCTTTCATTGATGATGCCTACACGGTGCAGATGACGGGCACTTGTGACTAGCTTTTATGTGAATTTATTTAGTCATCCGACGTAAAAAATATATTTCCTCTTGTCACGAAAATGATACATCTTAATTCGTACTCTGCGGTTACTCCTCTGTCTTTCAGGATGGATATCTTTTTCTTAATATCTAGCGCGACTTTGCTTTGCGCATAACTCGCTTAATTGTGATTTAAATGTCGAAATTAGACACAACTGCTAGAGACGCTTATCCAATTGTATGATGTTATCGGGCGCTCGTTCTTTAATGAATCTTTGAAGCGTTCAAGTCTGATTCCCGCCATCGCACACCGCTTCG